>CAWUFW010009658.1:600000-765520 GCA_963921515.1 Calotriton arnoldi
AGAATTTGCATAGTTGATCCTCGAGATGGGTAATGCAATGACAACCTCGATAAGAGCTTCAAGAGTAAGACATTTGTCAATCTTTCTGATTCTGCAAAGCTGTAGAAAGCAGGACGAGATCACAGCCCCTACTTGAGGTTTCATAGACAAGTTCTGCTCCAGTGCAGGTTTTTTCTTTGAATTCTGGGACTTGTAGTCTTGTTTAGTGCATTCAAAAACAGGACTACAAGTCCCAGGAGTCAAACAAAATAGCATGGACTGGACCTGCGAATCATGCAATGACCTGAGACAGCTATGTATATGGTGAAAGAAAATGGCTCCTCGTTGTGTAAACAAGGCCATAGCCGAAACATATCAGAGTTTGCTAGCAATGGTAAAATAAAAAAAACTTGAACTGAACTAGGAACTAAGGGTGCAGCAGGTATTAGAGACCCCCAGGTGACCTGGAGGAAGTTAAAGGCAAAACCTTAAAATGGGGGCTTTGTGTTTCTTTTTCTGCAGCATGTGGCCTGTGTGAAAAGGCAATCGAATGAAAGCAGGTGAAGGAAAAAACTTCTTCCAACAAAGTTGCATTTTTTCTTTTGCTGTACAGGTCTGTGCTTAAAAGTGTCTGTCCAAAAGGAGGGTCCTTTGCAACTCGAAGTTAAGTATCTCTCCACTGGAGTCCAGGAGTCAGTAAAATGAGGATTCCATGTCATAATTTAAAATTCCACACCAAGGAAAAAATATGCATTCTTTCTAAAGTATTGACATCTTTTAAAATATCCAGCCAGCTTACTAGTGAAAATTAGACACATTATCCTCCCAGAATAGTCAAGATAAACACAGGCCAAGTACTTAGTGTGATGTACATAAAGCTAAAACAACTATATTTATTGTTGATTTTTTCTTCTCATTTCCCGTACTTATAATTAATACAACTAAAAGACAACAAATTAGTGAGATTTATGATGTCATAGCTGATATAATATATTTCTGCCACACAATATTGATTACCTTAACACCAAATTTTTAGTGCTTCATTTAACCTACCAATCTGAAGTTTTACCAAATATAATTTTGTGTTATTTATGCTTGGTCATAGTATATTATAATATACAATGCTAGGCTATTGAAGCAAACGTGTACCAGGCTCACATATTTTTCACATATTTCTCTCTGTGAAACAATGGATAAATTATTTTCTATCTCTGTCATGTCTATCTCTCGCCATACCAATCTGAGGCAAGTGTCACCTGCGGGTCTCTGGTGATTTATTAGCACCAAGTTGTCATTTTCTTTTAGAGCTTTCCCCATTATGAATAAACATACCCAATCTTGCTGCAGTTATACCATATTTACTCATACATTGAGAAATACGTTATTCAAAATGTACCACTGGACCATATTTTTTAAACAAATGCCATGGAGGGATGTTCATTCCCCACGCTCTCCAAAAGAAGGTTTTGGCACATTTGTTGCACTCCTTATTCAGTAGTGCAACCATTTTTCAAAACCCATGTTATAGTGGTTGTTTGAAATTGGGTTACTGGTTGACTGGGGAGTAAACCCGGGTCAAGCAGCAACAATAAGCCTGGTCAGGGTAAGACAAAAGTAAACCCCAATTTAACCTGTTCTCAACCCCCTGGTAGACTGGCACAGAGCAGTCAGGCTTAACTTAGAGGCAATGTGTAAAATATTTGTGCAACACTTCAAACAGTAAAGCAGTGAAAAAAACACATACAAAGATTCCACGCCAGGTTTGAAAAACAGGGCAGAATTTAAGAAACAAAAAAAGACCAAAATGAAAAAAATCCAATCAGTAAAACCGAAGTTATGAATTTTTAAAGAATAAACTGTAAAATAGCGCCTAAAAGCTTAAAGTGCCAACCAGGGATATTTGGTCACGCTGGACCGGGTCAAATTCAAAAATTCAAGCTGACAGCAATGAAGTGTGGGTCGGATACAGTCCCAGATTAGTCGCTGAAGGTTTACCTTCTCAAGTTTTGTGCAAAGAGTCATTTTCCAGTTGGAGGGTTGTCACGAGGAACAAGGAGAATGTCGTGGGCGGTGATCAGCGTGGAACCATGAGTGGACCAGGTGTCGTGAACAGGTGGGTTAGTGCTTTGTGCTGGTGGTTCCCCATGAGCGGTCGATGCTGGTGTGTGAAGAGACTGGCTGGCAGTGGCTTGCATTGATTATACGGTACAAGTGGCGCTGTTCTGCACTAGACCAGCGCTATTCTCAGTCACAAAAACTTTAATTTAAGAGCTCAAGAGACACACCAAGGGTCCAGGACCTGAGAGGCACCTCTTGGGGGTCAGGAACTCGCTGTAGACAGGTCTGGGAGCTGTTGGAGAGCCTTTTATGTCTCTGACTCTCAGATCAGTAGGCCAGCAGACAATCGCTGTGAGTCACTCTGGGGTCCTGGGTTCAAGATCGGTTGCAGGTCCAGTTCTTCTTCCCCAGGCAAGAGGGCGGCAGGCAAGAGAGCAGCTTCTTCAGAGTAGCAGTCAAGCAGAGTGGCAGTCCTTTCAGCAGCACAGCAGTCCTGTTTCCTGGCCGAGTATCCACAGGTCCAAAGTGTACTGAAGTGGTGGTGTCTGAAGGTCCTTCTTTTATACACTGGTGCCCTGATTCTGGAAGGTGGGAGAAGCTTCTCGACAGTGTCTTTGAAGTGAATGGAATTCCCTACCTCCCCTGCCCTCACTCCAAGCTGGCTGACAATGAATGGTTGTTAAGCCCTTTGTGTTGAGCCAGGACACAACTCTGTCTCCTCCCCGGTCACTCTCTGGAATTCATTGAAATTTTACTGTAGGGGCCTAGTCATCAGTCTCACGTTGCGCAAAAACAAACTCACTGAATCATTCATAAGCTTGTTTGAAAAGCCACGTTTTTAGGCATTGTCTGAATCTGGTATAACAGGGGGTCAACCTGATTTCCAATGGGAGGGAGTTCCAAAAACCAGGGGCGATTATAGAGAAGCTGGAGCCGCCCAATCTCTTCTTCTTGAATGGGGGGATGATAAGAAGGGTCAGGTGAGGGAGTGTAAATTTTGAATGCGAGCTGAGATTAAAGCTGGGCTGCTGCCATAAAGAGATTTAAAAACAATGCAGCGAGTCTTGAATACTGTTCGCTTTTTCACCCAATTGGTGCTAAACATAATAAAGTTACACGTCTTAACTCAATTGGTGTTAAACATAACAAAGTTACACATCTTAATTGGCACCGGGAAGGCTACACAATAAAAAGGTGCTTTCAATATCATTTTGCACTGGTAACATCAAGATAGTGCATCCTATTGAGCAAGGGGGTAATGGTCTCTATCACTCCAATTGTCTGAGTGATTGTTTGGCCTGTGTTGTCATGTATCTTCCATTAACTCACATATATGTGTGCTATTTTAAGTGATGTGGGTCATGGGGAAACAGAAATCATTCAATTAGGCGATTACGTAATACATGAGATTCTTATGCCTGCTAATTACTATTACGCCCCTTTCCTGTGCACCAAAGGTTGTACCCTCTATCGGGTTTACACAGCAAAAAGTGCTATCTATTTCACAGTAGTGCATCTTAAAGATCAAAGAAGTTACCAATCTATGACAGTTTTGTTCAGGCCATTATCAGTCGTGCGCATGCGTAATATCCTCTGTGCCTCTAGGCGTGGTAGTACAGGTTCCACATTTATGGTTTTTACACATCTCAGTACTGTCCATCTAAGGTCTGACAGTATGTGGTTTATATCCACATAATATTGGACCATAGTGGCAGGCATTATTTTGCATTGAATACACAAATTGTGCTGGACAATGCGTTTCCTTATTTCCTGGTTGGTTTTCCTATGCAGTCTTTCTCGCACAGGCATACTACACAATACACAACATTATTTGAGTTACAGTTCGTAAATTCTGTATGTTTGATATTAATGTCCTTATAGGTAAATTCATTGCCTTCTATGGTGCTGTCGCATGTAGAACAGTTACAACATTTATGGTGGCCTCTCACCGGGGGCAGGTTAAGGAAGGTGCCTAGGGTGGGAGTCTATGATCTCAGCATTGTATTAGATCTCACTCTCCTATCCAGTATATTTCTGCTGTGTTCCAATATAAACAGTGGCAGTTCTTTAAATTCTTACAGGCCTGTAACATTCTTAAATGAGTTGGGTACTCCGGAGAAAGTTTTATGCACACCATCAATTTGTTTGGCTGTTTATTTCCTGGCTGTAATAAATTCTCTCTGGGTATGTTCTAAGCACGTATCATGGCTCGCTTAAGTAGTTTCCTTGGGTAGTTCTGTTGTTTTAGTTTCAAAAGGAGTTTCCTGGCATTAGTGAAATAATCCTCTTTCTTTGTACAATTTCTCCTTAATCTGAGGAACTGGCTGTAGGGTAGATGGCCCCTCAGGTTCCTCTGGTGAAAGCTGGAATAGTGTAAAAATGTATTCCTGTTGGTCGCTTTAGTTTATAGTGAAGTGTAAACTTGGTTGTTTTCATGGTGCAATGTGATGTCCAGGAAATGGATCTCCTTCTTGTGTGTTGCCAAGGAGAATTGTATATCTGGACTTCTTGAGTTTAGCCAGTTGACAAAGTCTCTGATCTTCTATTCTGGACCCTTCCATATCATCAGACATCATCAATGTAATTGTTTCCATATGGTGATGTGCTCTCCAAATGGGTTGTTGTTCAGCACCCATTTATCTTCGTACAGAGCCATGAATATAATGGCGATTTCCGGCGCGAAGGGACAGCCCATGGCATTCCTTTCATTTGTCGGTAGAATTGTTTGTTGAACCAGAAGAAATTATATTTCAGGCACGTTTTGGCTAATTATAGGATATATTCAGTAGGGACCTCATAGGGTCTCTGCTTTTTGTTGAGGAAATGTTCAATTGCCTCCATTGCGCAGTCTTGGGTTATATTGTGTACAGACTAACAATGTCCAAGGTGACAAATGTGTCACAAGTTTCATCAAATTCAAGTCCCACTAGCGTATTTATGGCATCCATCATATCCTTCAGATAGCCTGGAATGTTGACAATTAATGGTTTAAGGAATAGATCTACGTATTTAGCAGAGTGTTCAAGTATTGTGGGATTCACCCCTGAAATGATGGGTCGACCTGGTGGATTCAGTGGGTCATTGTGTATTTTTGAAAGGATATAGATTAGTGGTGTACAAGCTTTTTTGTTGTGTAAGTATCCTTCCTCTTTTTTTGATAGCTACCCTTCACTTCTTCCTAAGTTCGGCAGCTCGATTATCTTTCTTGTGATCATAGGAGAGGGATTGTCACGTATCTTTCTGTTGTGGTCCTCATTATGAAGTTGCCTTAATATTTCTTGCACACATATCGGTCTGTCCATGATGACTATTGCTCCACCTTTTTCCACTGGCTTGATGATTATCTCCTGGCAGGATTTTATTCTCGGCAGGGCACAGTGTTCTTCTCTCGACAGGTTATGTCTGGTATATTTCCCCTTCTTCTCGATGGTATCTATGTCTCTCAGTACCGTTCTTTTGAATGTTCGTAGTTCTATGGGCATATTTAAAATAGGTGGATAGAAGCTGGATGTTCCCCGTTAATCCAGAGAAATTTCTTTCTTTTGGTGTTGTCTGGTCTGAGAAAAAGACTTTCAACCGCATTTTGCAGAAGAATTTTAGTGCTTCCAGTCTTATTTGCATGAAGTCTGGTCGGGCAGTAGGAACAAAGGACAAACCTTTGCTGAGTAGCCTCGTTTTTTCAGGGTCCAATTGTCTTTTGGATAAGTTATATGTGGGGATTAGTTCTGGTAGCTTCCTATGTACATTTGTTGTCTCGAGGTGATTTCCCCTGTGTTCTGATTCTGGTTGAACCATCTCCTGCCTTGGTTTCTTCCACGGCCGCTTCCTCAGACTAAAAAAGTTCCCTGTTGGTTTGGGGCTGCACTTGTGGATGGTTCAGATTCACTCGAGCTGTTAAGAGTAGGAAGAGGTGTCTGAAAACTAGATGAACTTCCTCTAGCTTCGTCCTTGGAAATGGGTTAGTGCTCGTGTGCTGTCCGGTTGTTTCCAATAGTCCTTATCTAGCTATGGGTAATCTTTTCCCAGGGCAAAGTTTGTAATATCTTTCTGCAATTTGGTGCATTTGAAATCTTTTGTATTTTTCTTGAAGACTGCAAGTTCTTTTTCTATTTTGTTCAGGAGGGCTCTAGCATCTTCTGTGGCAGTATTATTAGTAGGGCTTCCTCTAGTTCTTTGATGAGTTCATGTTCATTTTTGATTAGTTGCTCTGCTGTTTTAATAGACAGGAACATCCTGTCTCGAGAGCATTTTGTGCCAATGTGGCTAAAGTCACCAATGTATTCTGGATCTTCAATAAATATAACAGGGAATTTATAGGCTGTTGAACAAGGACACCGTGGATGATCTTGAGCCCCAGAGGGAGAAATGGGAAGCAAGATTGGGAATCCAGGGGATAGATCTGGAGTCGTCATCAGAGGTTGGCATGGTATCTTTGCTCATGGCCTCTCCTAGCAGTCAGCATTACAAAACTATCTTCAATCTATACTATACCCCCGCCAAGTTGTTCCGATGGGGAAAAGGCCCAATGAGTGTTGTCAGCGGTGCGGGGGGAGAAGCCCAAGCGGATTTGAAACATATGTTCTATGGCTGTATTAAACTGCAGGCATTTAAGGAGGAAATTAGGGCATTCCTAAGGGTTAGCTTTGGATGTAGTGGTCAACATCTTTCTATCATTGATGTATTGGGATCGATCAAAGTATGGGCAGAGACAGGGGGACGCTTTATTTTGGTTTTGTTGCCATGGCAGTAGCACGCCTCCTTGTCACTGCAGTGTGGAGGGATGAAGACCCCCTTACAACGCAGCAATGGCTTACATGGATGATGTGCATGTATAATATGGAGAAAGGCCTCTACAACTGTAAGGGGTATAGGACTCGGAAACGAGGTCCTCTGATTTATGCACCAATGGTGCATTGGGTTGAGAATAAAATGGGAATGTGAGATTGGCTTGCTTCTGGGGGTTCAGTTTGACACCTGAGGTGGTCACCCGATGGTGTTTTATACGCTAGACGAGTGATGAATTAATTTTTATCCTTTGGTCCTCTGAGCTTTTTCTGTGTTTAGTGATAAGTTGAACTAATGGAGGTGATGATCTTTGTATTTGGATGAAATTTTGCGTGTTTGCTCCTAATAAAAAATAATAAGACAAAAAGAAGAAAAAACTAGAGAAAAGGGACGTTTTTCTATGACAAAGAGGTTTATCCTCTGAGGTGTGACATATAGTTTTAGCCTTTTGTCTCATCTGTAGTGTCCGCCATAAAATTTCATAAGCCCTGATGGAGACTTCTGATGGAGTCCTTCGCAACTAATTTTCAAGCCCAGAGACAGTTGAAACGCGTCTGTGTAATAAAGTGTGTTTGAGGACACACCCTCAAAAAGGCCAATAAAAGCCAGAGGACAGTAATCAGGATAATTGAAGCCTCGTATACAACCAACCAAGACTTGAACATTGTGCCCCATATAGGGTCCATTGTTGTATAATTCATGATAATATATAAGAAGGACACTTATTTATCCCCTCTGTTGATACAAATTATGTTGGACACTTTTTTCAGTTTTTTCTGCTGTATGGATATATGTTGACTATGTAAAATGCCATCTTTGTGTTTGATCGTTAAGTCATTTGTCTCAATGTGTTCAATATCAATGTGAATACACCACAACTATTATATAATTAAATTAGTCTTTGTTTACAAACTATATGTTAACAAGAAAGAATATCTTTTGTTTGTTTATAATATTTGTGTTTCGTTTGTGCCCAATTGGCCATGGTTTGAATAAACTGTATTTAGTATATGTTCTAATACATGTACATGTGTCTGATGATCTCGAAATAACTTTCTAAATAATATGAAATAATGTTTGGTAAGAGCAGGCGCGGAGTATTTATGTAGCCTAAGTAATGCTTGAACAATTCATGGTACAGGGGGTCTCTCTTTGTGTATCGACTATTTACGGACCCCGCTCTTTAATTCTTTAACAGGATCACTCCCCTTCGTGTTTGACAACTTTCTAAAAGTGACATTTTCAGAATAGTAATTTAAAATCTGACTTCACCATATGTTAGGATTTTAAATGAGGATTCCAGAGACACCAAACATGAACCAGTTATCTCAGGCAACTCCATTGAGATAGGCCTTTGCTGTGGTGAAAAACAAATTTAAGAGTTTTTCACTACATGGACATGTAAAACTTAAAAGTACATGTCCTCATGTCCTACTTTTTAAATACATTGCACCCTGCCCACTGGGTTGTCCAGGGTCTATCCTAGGGCTGACTCATATGTATTAAAAAGGAAGGTTTGGGCATGCCTAAAATCTATTTTTCCAGTTCTAAATGGCAGTTTAAACTGCACTGCAATGGCAGGCTTGAGCCATGTTTAAAGGGCTACTTAAATTGGTGGCACAATCAGTGCTGCAGGCCCACTAGTAACATTTAATTTACAGGCCCTGGGCACAGGTAGTGCACTTTACCAGGGACTTATAAGTAAATTAAATATGCCAATTGGGAATAAGCCAATGTTACCATGTTTTAAGCAGAGAGCACATGCACTTTAGCACTGGTTAGCAGTGGTAAAGTACCCAAAATCCTCAGGCCAGCAAAAATGAAGTCAGCAAAAACAGGAGGTCTGAAGGCAAAACGTTAGGGGGAAACCATGCCAAGGATGCCAGGTCTAACAGTGGTGACCTGTCGTCACTCGCCAGCATCCCTACTTCAAAATTGTTCCAGCAACATTATTGTGGCTGATTCATGGGTACACGGACACGTCTTAAGAGGCGGTGGTGGTAGTCCAGGAGCAGAGAAGAGACGAGAAAAAAAAGAGCTGATAAGCGGTGGGGAGAACAAGAAGCGGGGTGAGGAGGGGTAAAAGATTTTGGAAAGGGAGTAGGAGAAAATGAATAGAAGGAGATGAGACTTGTACTATAAAATGGATCCCGGATATTACTGAGGGCATCCCCTGCTTTTCAGCTATGTTCATTGTGAGTCAGAGTAGAGCTTCAGTTGGCACATCCATGCAACCACAAGGAGGCATCGAATGAATGGACCCAGAGCAGGTACACGCTTCCAGTGTTCTGGCTGCATCAGTGTTTCTCCCCTTCCTCCTTGGATTACTGTGAGTGCACTTTCACTCTCTATTGTAAGTCCTATTCGGATCACAACAATGTAAAGAGTGATGCACCAATAATGTAAACTGATGCAACACCAATTTTACACATGCACCACATTCTGGATGAGTATCATGGTGGTGGTGGTGGCACATAGCTGAAACATTCCTTCACATATGTGCACAGTGCCCAAGCCTGCACTCTGGAGGTGACTGCACATGAAGACAGAATCTCAGCAGTCAGTCAACTTTAGGGCTACCAGCAAGAACCATGCTCTTTTATCAATTGCTAACCTGACGGCACAATATGAGCTCAATCACACATCCCACATGCGCTGGCTCGAGGCAATAAGGCCATGCTGTTGGTCCTTCTAAAGATGAGGGGCTCTACACTGGCTGTGGACGTCATAAGACCCAGAGCAAATCTCCACCGCCTGCAGAGCATAGAGGTATCACAGTGGACACCCCACAAAGTGGTGGGGAATAGCTTCCTCCTTCACAGCACTGCCTGACAGGCTCCCCCTCCCATCTGTCTTCTGCCTGTGTGAGCTGTCTTTGCATGTCTGTGATCATTCATAAACTGATGGGGACCAACCTCTCAGGTAGAAGAAGAAAGAACCGCCAGTCATGGATTGTAACAAACATGAGAGGGAGCGTTGAAAATTGGGTGCAAAAATAGCACTAGTACTGCAGATTTGTAATTAAAAAAGAATCTGTGATTCATGAAGACAGGATGGCATGTATGAATTATCTCCATGAAGCTTTAGAAATGAGGAAATAACGGCACAGAATCCCTTTCCTCGTGTAATATCGTGGGTTGGACCCTCAGGCCCTTTCCTGTCTGCTGTATGAATCTATTGTACTTCCTGTCGTCAGAGCAACTCAGTGATGCAGAAGACATATGCAAATTGTTTCCTGTGCTAATAATACGGTGAGGGAAGATTTGGATGCCCAGTTACATCCAGACTGCATGCATTCCAATATACAGATGTAGCACAAAGTCTACATAGACTTCTTTCCTCTGCTCACCTCCCTCCTGTAGGGATTACCGACTTGTCCCTTGCCTTCTTATAGTGCGCTCACTCTTGCAATGGAGATGGGGGTCAACCACCCTTACAAACTGCGCGGACCCCTCGCCCCCCCACAAAGGCAACAGACTCAACTTCTTGGGTTAGGATGTAGCAAATTTACTCCACATGAAACAAGGTGGTATAAACCACTGTAAACAAATGACATTACACAATAGAAAATATTGCAAAATACACAGCAAACCTGAACACGGCATTGCACATATCCCATTTACATCCCTATTTGGGGGCAACATAGTAGCAAAAGACCAGGTGAGAAACTTTCACATCAAACGTTTCTGACATCTCCAGAGACCGCATAGCACATTGGTCCCTGCCGGGGCATCCCATGACTCTTGGTCATGCCCCACATAATCTCCGGGGTACCCGAGGTAGGGCTAAAAGGGTAGTGCCACCAGCAGGTCAGCCCCCTTCCAACCAGCCTCACCCCTGAAAGGCTTCTCCCAAAGGAGGCAGCCAACTGGGCAACTTAGTGCCCTCAAGCATTAGTGTCATTACACGGCTACGATGGGCACCCATGTAGATATGTTGGGGTGGGTGGCAAACATTCAGTCCGGCTCCCGCAGCACGTCAAGGGGACAAAGAGGGGGTCACTGGGCGGTAGCCCACTTTTAACGGGCTCTACTCTGCTGCCTCCCCTCTGTCGCATAACTCATGACCACTTCCGGTCATGACTCACTTCTTTGGTCCCCCACCCCTCCACGGTGGAGCGACTAATGACGCCCACCTGCAAATGGCCGATGGGCTCTTGGCCATAGTGCGCTCACTCGTGCAATGGAGATGGGGGTCAACCACCCTTACAAACTGCGTGGTCCCCTCGCACCCCCACAAAGGCAACAGACTCAACTTCTTGGGTTAGGACGTAGCAAATTTACTCCACATGAAACAAGGTGGTATAAACCACTGTAAACAAATGACATTACACATTAGAAAATATTGCAAAATACACAGCAAACCTGAACACGGCATTGCACATATCCAATTTACTTCCCCATTTGGCGGCAATATAGTAGCGAAAGACCAGGTGAGAAACTTTCACATCAAACATTTCTGACATCTCCAGAGACCGCATAGCACATTGGTCCCTGCCGGGGAGTCCCATGACACTTGGTCATGCCCCACATAATCTCCGGGGTACCCGAGGTAGGGCTAGAAGGGTAGTGCCACCAGCAGGTCAGCCCTCCTTCCAACCAGCCTCACCCCTGAAAGGCTTCTCCCAAAGGAGGCGGCCAACTGGGCAACTTAGTGCCCTCAAGCATTAGTGTCATTACACAGCTACGATGGGCCACAGGGCGGAGAGGTCACTGGCGAATCCGCCCTCTCCCCCCCCCCCAAAAGATTTTCCTTTTTTCATTAACTGCCCCAAAGCTTGTTTGTAGGAAAGCCTCAAGCCCCGCATCTGATAGGTGAATGCTTTCTTCATCAAAGAATTCAAAATTACCCAGGTGTAGTAGCCCATGCCTAATGGTGTCTATGGATGCCATCCTCAAAATAGCTTTCACCTAATGGTTTAGCTTTTTCACTGACTTATTGATCCTCTCAGGGTTAGCATCGCCAGGCCATTGCCCTGAGGGATGACCTCAGATCACAATACCAGGGCGCTCGGGAGCAAATAGCGTAGTTTAGCGAACATCGATATGACCCCTTCAGGTACTCCCCGTCTTCCCATTGGGATCATGTCATTCCCCCCCGACATGAACGAGTAGAATGTCTGGCTTGGGAAGCCTGCCAAGCTCAAGCGCCTCACTCCACCGCACCAGCAGGTGTCGTAGCTTAAAGCCGGCCACACCCAACCAGTGGTGCTCCATTTCGGATCTCCTCTCACAGACGATGTCATGGAATCTTTTTGTTGCACTGTTCACTACTGAATCCCCGAACCAACACACCTTGATGGTTTTCCCTGCAATGACACAAATGGAGGAAGAACAATCGAGCACAGCGGGTATTAAACTTTCTGTAGAAACCCGTTAAATCACTTGCGGAAGCTGAGGGCCGGAGCCCAAGCAATTACTTCTATATGTACCTCAAAACAATACACAAAAATACATAAGCAAGTCTATATCTAACAAATACACAGATTGTGAACTATTTTATTTAACTGACAAACAAAAAATAATACAAAAATCAACACTGTTCATTTTAATGGAAAGGTGAGAGGTTTTCAAAATGTGTTTTTATTTCTACAAATCGAAACAATATACTAAATTGTAGCATATCACGTAGACTTTTTGCTTCTTCTGCATGCTCCCTTTTTGTTACCAGTGCAAACTAGTGCTTCAAATGACCAACCGTTCATAGTAGAGTCTGAATGCTCTACTTGGGCTGCTTCCACGAATCAAGCTAAGAATATCCTCAGACATGGCTAGGGCCAGAGAACCTGCCTCTACGTCTGTACAGGTAAACAGAGCACTTATTCTGACGCTTTCAGGATGCCTCCCTAAGCTCTTCTATTCCTGCTTGCCTGGCCTCACTCAACAACTTCCGAATTCCTCACTCACACTGTTAGCCGCCTACATCTGACTTCCCATTCTGCCATGAGGTCAGCCGCGGCTCCTCCGCTAAGGTGGAGGAGCACTGCCCCACTGCATTTTGAGCAGTGGAAAAAGGACAAATAAAATAATAGTAACATTACGTTATTATCATTTTATTTTTCTGTTGTCAAGCCGGTTTACCGGGCGGCACGGGGCTTGGCTGTCATCACAGCCAGCAAGGGGAGGAGTGGTGGGTACTTAAGTGCGCATGACGGTTTGGCTGGCTGTCTTGGCCCGGCCATACCACCATGAGCACTTTGCATGTTCCCCGCCAGGCTGTAATAGACAACCTGGTGAGGAACAGGCACCGGCTCCTGCTGCCTGTTGGCACTCAGACCAATCACAATGCTGCATTGCAGCATTGTAATTGGCTTAGGGGAGCCTGGGTGCTTCCTGGGTCAAGCAGGAACAGAAGAGGACGACATGAGGCGAGGCGGCGGTACGGCAGCAAGGTAAGTAACTTCTTTTAACTTATTTTTGTATGCCCACCTCCCCCGCCCTACCCGTGCTACTCGGTGGCAGCCGCCACTGCATGAGGTAACCCTGTTCTTCTACAGTCCTATCCAATAAACTTCTCTCTTTACCACTCTGCAACCTTCCTTATCAAAAAAATTATTCCTCTCTTTCTAGCCATCACCCCTGTGCCATCACCACAGCTGTGTTCTACTCACTGCCCATTCCTTGGTCATACACCACCTATAGGTCAGGAACCTCCTTTGACCTTGACCTAGGTATTGCTTTTATCACTGAAACATGGCTGACAGGGGACTCCAAGTCCTGGCATCACTCTGGCAGTTCCCAGTGGTTACTATGTAAATCAACTTAAGCAACCCACCTACCACGGAGGAGGTATTGCAGTAATTCTTAAGTGCATCTCTCTGTAACAAGTTTTTTGCCTCATCCTGTGAAACATTCTGAATCTTTATCTGTATCCATTAATCACAAATTCTTATCGAAAATTGTATTAATCTACAGCTCTCTCAGTCCTAATAAGTGCTTTACCTTCTCATTGCTTGAAGTTATCTCCACACTTAGTCTAGATATGAACCAGCTAATAGTCCTTGGAGATTTCAATCTGCATGTCAATGACTCTTCAGACAAAATGGCCCAAGACCTTGTTCACTGTTGCCAGACTTTCCAGCTCCATCACTTGGTGATCAAACCCACACACACAGCTGCACTTAGTACTGGCCTCCTTTTCACCTGCAAAGAGTAGCTTAGTGTCACCTCTTTAAGCAAGCTTACCTGGACTGATCACAAATCATTTTCCTTTCATATTAAACCAGCCTAGACCTTATTCCAATCCCAGACTTCCTTACCATATGGACTGTAGTCTAATCCCAATCCTTGCGATTTTGTTTCCACATTTGAAAGCACTATTCCTGTTCCTTCCTTGAACAAAAATACCCTCTCTGATCTGTACATTATCCAGGTCACTTAAGAACTTGATTCTACTATTTCTTGCAAAATCAGAACCTTTTTCAGAACATAAGCTTCTGCTCCTTCGTATACTGGGGCACTCATAAAAAGTGCCAAGTGATGCTGTAAAAAATTCAAAAAGACAATGGATATCTTGCTACTACATGGTTGATAAAGCTGCAGATGAAAGTGAGCTTTGCAACTATAAAACAATGTCTCAGAATACCTGAGCCAACTACTATTATGTTAGAATTTCATCTGCGAAAAACCGTTCCAGTGAGATCGTTCTAATATGCCCTGTGCTTGCCTACCCAGATGTTGTCTCTGCCGAGATCTCTCTCATTTCTTCCAAGATAAAATTACCATACTACTCAGTTCTTTCCCATGTGATAGCACATTCAACTGCACCCATTTTCAGCTCTCCCCCACTCCCTCATCACAAACCTCAGTTATTGATTGGTCACTTTTTGACTCTATAGCTACATCCGACATTCTTTTGATTCTTCCTGCTAAGTGTTCCAGATCTCCCTTAGATCCATGCCCTGCAAAGTTCCCTCATCCCTGGATCCATTTCTGACCCTTCTTTGCACTGGTTCATTCAACTCTGGTAAGGATCTTGATGACTAGAACAAAGCTCTCATTGTCCTATTTTTGAATAAACCTTGATTCCACCCTTTGATCCTATTCAACTATAGGCCCATCTCTGTGCTGCCATTGCAAGCCAAACCTGCTGAACGAAGTGTAAACCATCAACTGTGTAAGTATATTGAGGCTCATCCCCTATTACACAAGTTCCATTCTGGCTTCCCCCTCAGTTGCTGAGACTACTGTTGACCATGCTGTGATCCATTCCTGACGCGGGCACTAGGCCCAGGCACACAAGAGGGATAGCAGTTTTATCGGGACGAGGGGGGGGACCCTGAGTGGTAGGAATTTTGAGGATCCCTGCACATTCCTGTAGTTTACGTCACAGAAATGCATGGAAAACAGTGTTTTTATTCAATGTTACATCTTTGCAAGGTATTCTGGATAAGAACACATTGGGAGATCCACTCAAGTCACACCTCCCTGGACTCCCCCAGTTGTCTCGTTCTCAGAAACGTCTGGGTTTGATAGGTTTCCCTAGATGACCGCTGACCCCGGTACCTTAAAAGCAGGCGACCCCCTTGCAAAACCAGGTCAGTTTGAAATAGATAATTTCTGTGTCTCCACAAAACGTTTTGGGCCCTTCCCTGTCACGGGCACTTATCCTACTCACAGAAGTGCGGTAGCTTTTTTATTGGGCAACCTGGGGGAACACTGGGTGGTAGGAAATTTCTGTCGGCCGGGTCATCCCACAACTTTCCCACACAGAAATGTGAGGACAAAATATGTTTTTGTCAGTGAATCAAATTTACAAGGCCTTCTGGGTAAGTAAACCTTGTGGGATCCACGCAAAACACACCACATATTATTCCCTTAGTGACCAGTTTCCAAAAAGATGTGCGGGCAGAAAGTGTTCACTACAGAGAGAGTATGCACTGACAGTAAAAAGCAATAAAAAAAAATTTCATTCCACACCCATCCACTAGTAAATCACAGTGGTTGGATTTGGCATGATGGTAAGTAAATGGCTCCTTAAAAAAACTTTATTCACCAATGACTTTACAAACTAAAATCTGCAAAAGTCATTGTTAATAATTTTCACATCAGAATAGAGAACCACTGACTTACAGATTGTGAGCTGTAAAGCCACTTCAAGGCACCAACCGCTTTATAGTCCATTCACACACTTTTCATGAATCAGACACCAAAAACCATTCACACTGCCAGGTGCAGGCCCAACACAATACAACACTTACATTTACAAACAGCACCATTCAAGGGCCCATCACTCTTATACGCCATCAGGACTAACACACCAATCACACCACCAAACACCCAAACATCAGACAATTTATAAACACACCTCAAGCAAGTCAATACACATACTGGCTACCAGCCAAGAACACACCGCCAGCCCACAGACACCACCAGCCAGATGCCAGTTCAGACACAACAGTCACAATGCCTGGAAGCAGGTGGAATGTGTGGACTGGCATTTTCAGCGGCGGTGTGTGTGTAGTGACTTGCTGCTGGATTCTTGAAATTGCCTATTCTGAATTGCAATATATGTACTTCCTTTCTCACTCTCTCTTTACCCTCTCATCAGGCATTTGATTTTGAATGTATTTGCGCAAACTACTGTTGAGTTGAGAATATTCTGTATTACATTTGTAAGACTGATCATTAAAGTTTCTAAACGTATTTTGCAATATGACCATTCCATTAATATGATTTAGTTATAAGTACCTTGATAAGTAACCTGAGTTTGTCATTCTTTATTGATGACTTATTGACAGTGTATTGATTATTGGTTATTATTTGTTAGATAGACATTTCTTCATTACAGATCCTCATGAAGGAGTGCCAGCTGTCTCTGATTTACCAGAGTCCCTATTAGCTCTTCTTCAAAGATCTATTGGAGGATCTCATAGTTTGTAAGAGGTTATTGAGTTTCTATGGGCCAAACTCTAGGATAAAGTGAAATGTTATGGTGGGTAAATTTAGGTTATTGTTTCATATAATTTACACCGCTTCCGCTGGATCAGTTTTCTGGTAGCGTAATCGGATGGTTTTGTTGACTAAATATACTAGGTAAATGAAGAGGCAGAGTTAAAGACATTGACAGACTAGAAAATTGTACCTTTATGTTTTATGTTATGGTCCGTTATTGACCTTAATGGAAGTAACGGATCAGTCGTTGGCCTAAGATCCCGGGATAATGCTTAAGGGCGGGTGTTAGTGTGGTATACACTAACTAATTGTGTTGTGTGCTGTGGAAGTAGTGCGGAGCAAGGGTGTTGCCAGTACTACATAGGGAATCTTTTGAATTGATAAAGTGGAGATTCTAGAGCATTGCTTCAGAAGGCGCATAAGGAGGATTCTTGAAGATTTTCCTTTGAGTGAGGGTGGAATCGCCTGGTCGATATTTTGCTTGAAGTAAAAGGAGTTCTTGGTTGTTTGGTTCTATCGATTATTTCTTTTAGTTGAGCAGACAAGTTGTTTTATATTATTTTGTTTGTTAAAAGACTTTGTAAAGACGTAGACGCTGATTTTGTAAAGGGAGGGTCCGTCGCAGGAGTTAAACTGACATCACAAAGTGCCGCGCTGAGATTGGACGGTTGCTGAGGAATCATCATCAGGTGCCGCGCTGGTATTGATTGGTTGGTGTGAGCCGCGCTGGTATTGGTTGGTGAGTCTGCGTAGTGATTGTTGTTGGAAAATCAAAACACCGAAAGGAGTTTAGTGAAATTTCTTCGTAGAAAATTTTACATATTGTGTAAAGAATTATGAAACTGTTAAAATTGTTGAAGACGTTGTTTAGCAAGGATGAACCGATACCAATTAGAGGTGGAGTTCCATTACATCTCAAAGGGAGTCCAGCTGCATTCATGACATTAGAAAGGGGATATCACACGTGTACATGGGAATTGGGTGAAATATATTGAGGAAGAAGGTAATTTAGCATTTCCGGAGAATGTTACTTTCAATGTGTGAATATTAGAGAATTTGAGGAGACAATGAATGACTTGAGATCAGATCCTAGACCTATGCAGTATGAGGCTTTTGAGAAGTGGGAACATGAGGCATACAAGAGAGAAAGGGAAAAGCTTCAGTCGAGATACGGGAATGCTGTGAGTAGATATGCTGAGGCAAAATGGGATGCTCACAAGAAAATGTGGAGAAAGGATATATCTTTAGGTTCACGAATGTATCTGGTTTTGGTAGCTGAGACTGGAGAGGGAGAGAAATGTAAGGAGAAAAAGAAAAATGTGGGAGAACCAAAAACTAACAGCACTGATTTAGTTGAAGAGGGAGTTCCTGATTATGACAAAGATTTTTTGGATGAGCTGTTATTGAACAGACCTCCACCTTATCATGAGGAACAGAATATTACAAGGTCTGAATCTATTCCAAGTGCTCCAACTTCAATAGTACATGAGGTATCGACACATAAGAAGACATTGTCAGGGAATAATCAAAAACAGATTCTAAATAAAGAGGAGATGTCTGGAATGATGATGCCAATGAGCCCAGATGCTTTGTCAGTTCCAGTGGCAATTGGTCCTATTGTTCCATTGTACAATAATGAACAAGGAGTTCCACAAGTACATACATTAAAAATCCAAAATAGGAATATTCAGACAGAAGTGGGAAGAATGGGTGTGACAAATCAAGGATTAAGTGAAAATAGAGTGACGAATGGGAATGATATTGTAAGAGAAGAGTTAGAACTATTAATTCGCATTTCAGAAAAACAAGTAGAAACACCAAAAAGAGGTATACATATAGATCAAAAAAGACTGTTACACGTAGAGAGACAAGTAACACCATCAGCAGGAGGGTCAAAGACAAGTGGAACTAGTGGTGGTGTGCAGACGTCATTAGGACCTTCTCCAGAAGAAATAGATGAGTGGATTAAAGAGATAGCGCCTGGTTGTAGTATACAAAATGTTTGTTAAAGTATAGATGTGAGCAAATTAAAAGCAGACTTTATAGAAATGATTCTGGGTACGATAAATCCAGAGAGACTAGGTAAATATCGGGATGAAGAGCTATTATTCATGTGCAAACATATTACACAGAAAGCGAAGAATAAACATGAGAAATTTGCTGAGATAGCATTGACATATGGAGTTGACATAGAAAAGCAAGGGCTTTGCAGAGGACCTCTCGATTGGATTTTAGTGATAAAGATTTTGAGAGCTTGAATGTTTCAGGAAAACGATTACAGATTAAGGAATTAACAGTCTGAAGAGATGGGGTGATGTGGATCGATGGGAAGATAGATGGGCAAAAAGAAAGGAAGATCCAGTGATAGCTTCAGTGGCTTTACAATTGTATCCAGTGAGAGAGACAGAGACTGTTGTGGCAGATGCAATGGCATACCCAATGAGAGAGGTACCTGGAGGTGGGTTTGTTCATGTACCATGGTCAAGACAGGATATATTATCATTTAGAAATGATTTTCCCAGGTTACGAGAGAAACCAGTGGAATGGTACAAGCAAGTTAAGAGGTTTGTCAAAGTCTCAAAAGTTTTGTGGAAAAATTTGGATGGCTTATTTGATATTGTAGTTCCGATTGATTTATAGGTTGAGTGTAAAATTGCTATAGAATGGCCAAAAGAAGAGTATCCGAGAGATCCAAAGACAGGAGCACTATCAGAAGAAGTCATGGAAAAGTATAATCAGGTTATTACATATCTGAAAGAAAGATTTCACCAAAAGAAACAGACTGAGTAAAGATAGATAGGACTACACAAGAATTGAAAGTCAGTGCATGCATATTATGAAAGGCTTCTACAAGTGTTTAAACATTACAGTAGTATTGAGAGTGTCTCGGAAAAAGACATGGGTCACTTTGTATATCAGTTTGTATATGGATTAAGACCAGAAATAAGTGCAATGATACAGCAGCATTTAATTTGTTGGAAGAGTAAATCAATCAATGAAATTCTTTATTATGCGAAGTATTGTGGTGATGATATTGATTCGCGTCATAAAAAATTAAAGGAAAAATTAATATTGTCTCAAATGAAAGTAGCAAGGAAAGGAGGATTTATGAATGCAAATGCGGATTTTACAGGAGTTTATCAGGTAAATGGTCAAACTACTACTGGTATGAGAGGTGTAGTGTCGAATGGAAATACAGTGACAAACATGTGACTGATTCCACAAGGGAGAGGTCGAGGAGGAAATATAGAGGAATTGAAAAGGAAGCTTCCTTGTCATACGTGCAGCAAGATCGGGCATTGGAAGCACTAGTGTAAGAGCGCTCAGATGATTTACAACTACTAGATACAGGAGTATATGGAATGAATCAGATGCAACAAAAGCAGAATCAGAATCAGCAAATGTCAGTTGGTAGAGGACAGGGTCAGTGAACACCACAAGCCCCTATGCAAAATGTGAATGGTCAATTGCAAAAACATAATGCGAATGTTGGTTTTCATACAAGTGATCAGTCGAATTCAGATGTGCAGATGACTTTGCAGTACTTGATGCAGTTGGATTGAAGCGACTCAGTTACATCTCAATGACTGTGCCTGAGGGGGGAGGAGGAGTGCGTGTTTGGCGCATCCTTAGAGGTAGATCAGAGCGGTCCCTATGTGGATGGCGAAGTTGACAGAAACATTATTACGTTTCTCGTTGATACTGGTGCTACCCGTTCCACTGTGAGAACTGTGGAAATTCCCAACCTACCCATCTCGGGAGAAAGTATCCAAGTTGTAGGAGTTTCAAATAAATTGATCAGAACCCCAGTGACTAGACCTATGAAAGTACAGATTGGAGGATTCCAAGATTTACACAAATTTGTGGTGTTTGATACTAGTCCAGTTAATTTACTAGGAAGGGATTTATTTTGTAAGATTAAGTGCTCTATTTATTGTTCGACTGATGGAATAATTTTTCATACAAAGGACGAAGATGTTGTTTTCCAAATGGCATGACAGGGAACAGAAGTAAATGATTTGTATCCCTTATTTACAGCGAATGATTTGCCAAATGAATTGAGAGATACGGTGTTGTCTGAAGTCTGGGAGTGGCTCCAATACAGATTACTGTAAAACCAAATTCAGAATTTCCGAGAACACCTGCATACAAAATGAGTCCTGAAACAATTGAAGGAGTAACGCCTGTGATCGAGTCGCTAGTTGAACAAGGCATTCTAATAGAACTTTTTTTTTTAATAACAGATTTTATTAGGTTATTCCAATGAGGTCTGGGCATGGGCCCTTCATGTACCTGTAACAAAGCATGGATACGTAGGAACACCATCATTTCAAACATTGTTCTTTTCGCAATCCTGCCAACATGCAGGAAACACAATAAAACAAAATGCAGACATTTCAAGATTCCAATTACCAGTCCCAAAATACAATCTTTGAAATACAGACGAGCCCGATGCGGAAAGGTGATATGCCAAGGAAGAATACCCAGGCAGTGACCACAACTAGGGGTCCAATTGATGGTAACAGGGGAAGCTCAATCCCACGGTACACTGCCCAGCGGGCCCATATCTTGTGGTGTTTTTGGGGACAGCCCTGTGCCATAAATACTGCAATTTCCGCACCCATACACCTAGCCAGTTCCAACTTCCATTTGCCCAGGGTCGGGGGGAAGTCCCCTTCCAGAGCTGTGCAATGTCGCGTTTAGCAATAGTGAGGGCCAAAAAGAGTTAATGTTGCTTATATCTGTTGCCCCCATCTCATCAGTGCTGTGTAAGAGGAAGAGTCGTGGATCATATGGAAGTTCCCATGATAGGATATTAGTAAGACATGAGGAGACTCCCCGCCAGAAGGGCTGCAATGCAGAACACCCCCATACCATATGAAAGAAAGTTCCCTCCTCCCTATTGCATCTCAAGCATGTAGGGGATTGGACAATGCCCATTGCCCGGAGTCTGGTTCGGGTATAGTATGCACGGTGTAAATATTTGAATTGTATAAGATGGAATTGTGTAGATACCGCCGCGCCTCGAGGGCTTGCGATGGCCTCCGCCCAGTCATCGTCCGTCAGGTCGGGAATGTCCTCCTGCCATGCGCTCCTGGTTTTGTCAAGGGTGGTCGGGTATGGGTTGTCAGTGTTTGGTAAATTTGTCTAATTTTATGTAGGCCCAAATCCCCCATCAATAGGCGCCCCTCAAGGGGATGGAATTCAGGGAGGGATTCTAGGGACTGAATCAGAGGGGTCAAAGCATGCCTAAGTTGAAGATATTTGTAGAACTGGGTCTTGTGCAGTTGGAAGTCGCCCTGAAGCTGCTGGAACGACTTTAATGTGGTTCCCCTCATAACATCACCCAAGGTCGAGATCACCACCAAGTCCCATCCGCGAAAACCCTGCAAGGCCGCTACAGGATGGAGATACGTACCATGCCACAGGGGGGTTGCTTGGGTTAGTGTCCCGTGCCATCCCATCTGTCGGACTGTGGTTCGCCAGAGCTGAATCACCACCCTACACGCCGAGGGCAATGTGTCCATAGTATTAGAGCTATAAAGGAATTGAAGGAGAGGGGTCCTACCCATTGCGGCATGTTTAAGTGCAAAGGCCGGGTCCGCAGGGGAATTGTACCACCATTCATTAATTATTAGGACGTGTGAGGCAACATAATAGGCATAGACGTCTAATAGAAATTTTAGGGAGTCCTTGCAATTCACCTATCATGGTAATTCGCAAAACCTAATGGAAAGTATAGAATAGTGCAGGACCTTAGGAAAATTAATCAAATCGTAATACCATGTTGTCCAATAGTGCCAAATCCAGCTGTAATTTTGTATCAAATTCCTTGTGAAGCAGAATGGTTTTCAGTGATTGACATGTGTCAAGCCTTTTTCTCAATACCTTTCCATCTGGATAGCCAATATTTGTTTGCGTTCCAGTTCGGAAACCGTGTCTTGGCATGGTTCTGAGTTTCTCAAGGGTATACAGAGAGCCCCTAAAATGTTAATCAGATTTTGAAGAAATGTCTGGAGTCATTAGTAATGCCCAATAACTCAGTTTTGGTGCAATACACAGATGACTTATTAGTTGCATCGCGGACAAAAGAAGGTTGTGTGGTTGATACAATTGCCCTATTGAACCACTTAGCAGTAGGTGGGCTTAAAGTGTCACAAGCAAAATTGCAATTTTGTAAAAAAGAAGTTCTTTACCTAGGACATAACATTGAAAAGGGAGTCAGAAAAGTGTCTCGAGACCGGATCAATGCAATATTGCAAATGAATCCGCCAATTACACAAAAGGAAGTTCGAATGTTTTTGGGAATGGTTGGTTATTGCAGGCAGTGGATACCAAGTTTTTCACTGATTACAAAGGTTGACACACAAAGACGTGTCAGATCCTGTGCATCTGGATGATGAATGCATGAAAGCAATTCTTGAATTACGAGACAGTCTGTATCGAACTCCAGCATTGGGAATGCCTGACTTCAATAAGAGTTTTGCATTATTTTGCAGTGAACGTGATGGTTGTGCACTTTCAGTTCTGATGCAAATGCACAGAACTGCACGCCGTCCAGTTGCATATTTTTCTGCAACATTGGATCCTGTGGCTGCTGCATTACCAGGTTGTTTGAAAGCAGTTTCAGCTACATGCATGAGTTTGGAACAGAGTGAGACCATTGTGATGGGACATCAGTTGAAAGTATATGTGCCACATTTAGTTGAGATTTTGTTAACGCGCACTTGCACACAGCATCTTACAAGCAGTCGCTTAACAAAACATGAGCAGGTGATTTTGGGAGCGGAAAACGTGACTGCGATATGATGTACGAGTTTGAATCCAGCTACTTTATTGCCGATTCCCAGTTGTGAAGTGGTAACAGATGAAGCAGATCATGAATGTCTGCATGTGACCGAGTTCTGTACACAGCTAAGGCCTGAATTACAAGATACTCCATTGTCTGAATCTGATCATTTGTTGTTTGTGGATGGATCGTGTTTGAGAGATTCTGAGGGTACCTTGCGAGCTACATATGCGATTTTCAGAGTGACGAACGTCATGGAAGCATCGTGGTTGAAAGGAGTGAGTTCTGCGCAAGTGGCAGAATTGATCACAATCACTAGAGCATGCTGCATTACTGAAAAAATTAGAATAATCATATTCACGGATAGTCAATATGGTTTTGGGGTGGTCCATGATTTTGGACAATTGTGGTCTCAACGTGAATTCATGACCTCTTCGGGTTCACCAATACGAAACGGAGAGTGTGTAAAGGATCTACTGATGGCATTACAATTGCCAGCCCAAATTGCGGTGGTAAAATGTGCAGCACATGTCACCTTTGGCAATAAATATGCTGATGAAATTGCGCGTTTTTGTGCACTAAATTCCTATACCATCAATGGGGAACACTTAAAAGAACAATCTGATGAGGAAGAATGCAAAATAGTTTTTTCAATTGTTGAAACATGGGAAGAAATTAGAGAATTACAAGTTGCAGTTACCGAGACAGAAAGAGAAGGATGGATCAAAGCAGGATGTAGTCATAGACCAGAGGATGATGTGTGGGTTTACACAGAAGGAAGGCCTGTATTACCAGATAGCTTGTTGGCACCAATGGCGAGAGTTTGCCATGGTCCGACACATGGGGGCAGAGATGCAATGATAAGGCTTTTCAAACAGTCATGGTTTAACACAAAATTCAGAGTCATCGCAGAGAGTCTGTGCCAGAGGTGCATTACATGTCAGCAGCAGAATTCAGGGATAAAAACAGTTGTCAGTCTAGGTCGTATTGGACAGGCAGAAGGTCTATTTACGCGTTTGCAAAGGGACTTCCTGGAGATGCCTCCTTGCAATGGGCTAAGATACGTGTTGGTGATTGTTTGTCTGTTTTCTCGTTGGGTTGAGGCTTATCCAACAAGGCGAATGACAGCCTAACTGTTGCTAAACTACTACTTAGAGAGTTAATTCTGCTTTTTGGAATTCCAGTCTTGTTGGAATCGGACAGAGGAACGCACTTTAAAAATGAAGTAGTGCGAACGCTCTGTGCCGCTTTACAAATTGAACAAAAATTGCATTGTGCATATCGACCTGAAGCGTCAGGTGTGGTTGAGCAGTTAAATGGCACAATAAAGTCCAGATTGGCTAAAGTTTGTGCATCCACAACACTAAAATGGCCTGATGCATTACCATTAGTGTTGATGAGCCCAAGAAGTATCCCAGACAAGAGCACTGGACTATCCCCTCACAGGATTATCAAGGAGAGGGCTATGAGAGAGGCTATAGTTCCAGCAAATCAGCTTGTAAATATCTCTGATGATTTGGTACTTAATTACTGTAAAAGACTGGCTGACGTAGTGCATTCTGTGTCTCACCAGGTTGGAGAGGTCGCAACTACAGTACAAAAGGAGCAAGCACATGATCTATCCCCTGGGGATTGGATCCTTATCAAGAAACGCGTACGAAAGATGTGTTTGGCACCTTGTTGGCGTGGGCCATATCAAGTGATTTTGGTAACGACAACAGCAGTTAAGTGTGGTGGCCTGCCTAACTGGATCCACGCTAGCCAAACACGATGAGTCCCATGTCCACTTGAAAGTACAGAGTCAGTTGAAGGTGAACAAAAAGAACCAAGAGAGCCTGAACAGACTAAGAATCAAGTAGAGTGGGCACAAGCTACCGGGTCTCAAAGCACAGATAACACTGTTGAAGTTGAATGTGAAAGTGAGTTGGTCCCTAAAAGTAAAAGAAGAAAAAAGAAAGGGAATTAGCTAAAAGAAATTAGAAATCAACTGAAGAAAACAGTGACAGTGTTTCTGAAAGTCGTATACGAAAAGGTGATGGTTGGCCTGTAGAAAACAAACGATTGAAAGACGCCTTAAAAGGGAAAATTCCAGCGATTGTAGTGTCTAGCCAATCGGAACAAAGTGACACAGAAGGAGAAGAAAGCACAGTACGCAGATCAAAAAGAGCGAGAATCCCAAGTCAGAATTACGCAGCACCTGAATGGACTTATCTGGCTGCCACAAGTGATTGGGAAAGAGAATTCTTTGTGCGTTGTGCCAAAGAAAGCTCATCAAATGAGCCACCTTAAAAGAACTGGTCTGAAAAATAGGGAACTCTTTTGAAGAAAAAAAAAAAGAGAGGAGATTTAAAAATAAAGCTGAAGAAGTGTTGAAGCTGAAGCTGTTGAAGCAAAAGCTGAAGCCGAAGCTCGAGGCTTGGAAAGTGTAGGGTGCACAAACAAACAAGCAAACAAATAAATAAGTCTAGTGTAATTTTTCTTTAAATATTTGATTTTTGACAAATTTTTTTAATAAGAATGAATAGATATAGCTTTAATCTCGAGACTGGTAATCAAAATCATAATAGTTCAAATAGACGAAAGTGTCTAAGGTTTGCTTTATATGTGCACTTGTCCTGTTGGTGTTATTAATAATTGTGCCTAAGTTTATGTTTATTGAGAAACCTACTAATGAATTAGTTGGTACTACTACAGAACTTACTCAAATTTTTAAGGATGATACTGAAACAGGTATTAAGAAACTAACGGGATTATTTACACCAAGATAAATCTATTAATGATTTTTCGTTGAATGTTTATACTAACCTTCTATATGAGTATGTCAATACTATGGATGCAAGAGATTGTTACGTGTGCATACAACTACCATCATCTTTGTCAGAGGGGGTGACTTTTCACCATTTCCCGTTATCATATGGAATTTCTTGTAATGTACTAACCAGCTTATTCTATGGCAAGGAGCAGTTTCAATACTACTACTCTAATTATGATTTAGTATTTTCAGAAGTTACTATTAAGAAGAATATGAATATAGTGTATTCGTCTAGGAATGCAGAGTATATGGGAGAGTTCTTTAACATGACTAACCCAATTGATACTGTATATGCACACCGAAATAACCTGACATGTCGTTTACATAGTGTAGAGATAGAATTTATAAATACTGTAGAAGATAGACGAGAGGATTTTAAAAGAAAATCTTTATAACAGAAAAGTAGAGTACCTCCGTGGGCCCATAGGGAGGGCGATCACAAAAAGGTGAGACTTATGCTGCAATGACTCTGGATTGGCATCACAAGGGAAAGCTTTGCTTGCTAAGACAAAAGACTGAATATAACAATTACTTCAGTGGTTCCAGTGAGTGTGAACGTACCTTTCTAATTACAGGGGATAGGGGGATTAAGAGGTGGAACTGACCCAGTGTTTCCAGGGGTTTATTTCGGATGCGCTAAAAATGCATATTATAGGTTGCCTAAACATTGGTATGGGTGTTGTTATGTAGGGATAGTCCTTCCAAAAATCTACCATGCGAATGATCATGAAACCAATGAAAAGAAGCTAACACGGAATAAAAGGGGAATAAGTGCTGCAGAAATTGTGGAAGATATTTTTGGTGCATTATTACCTTCAGTGGGGGTGATTTTGAACTCCCATAAAATTAGAAAATTATCTACAGTAGTTGATCGCTTATCGACAGATACTGCTGGTGGGTTCTTGATGATTGATACTGAAATGGTTGCTATAAGATCAATGGTTTTGCAGAACCGTCTTGCTCTTGATGTATTACTGGCAAAAGAGGGTGGAGTCTGTAGTATGCTGAAAATTCAACAATGTTGCACTTATATTTCTGACAAAAGTTGAGATTTGCAGGGATATATCAGTAACATTACTAATTTGCATGGTGAACTAACATAACTAAAAGCAGGTGGTGCTTGGGAAACATTGAGTAAGGGTTTTTCTTCTATGGGTAATTAGTTTGCAGCATTTGGTAATAGCTTAGTAGTGCAAATACTAACCCCAATAACTGCTGTTGCTATTGGCATAATGACTATGATATTGCTGTATAGATGTTGTAAATGCAAAAAGGAGGAAACGCAGCGAAGAGGCAAGAAAAGAAGGAGAGACGATATAGGATTAGAAGATATAAAGGGTGCTTATTATGAAGTACTAAAGGATCTTGAGGGTGTTAGGCTGAAAAAATGAAAATAAGTGCATTCTAAAATTCTAATCAGATTGTAATCAGATTATATAGATTGTGTGATGGCTTGATTCGCCATCAGAGGGGGAATTGATGGAGCATGATTATTTTGAAATGATTCTGCTTGGTCAATTCTTGTTCATTGCATGATAATGACTAAACCGTACTCATGAAGTCATTAACGTTTTGTGTCTTGTGTTTTTGTCACATCTAGGGAGAGGCTTATAAAAAACTGCATTGTAAAAGCATGCAGAAGGGTTTTATTATTTTTGCTTAATAAAATAGGTTTGAGACTAAATGTTTTGTGTTAACAAGAAAAAGAGAAAACTGCAAAGTTAATGATATATATATATAGTGATAATTAATGCAAAGAGATAAACATGGTTTGTGCAGTTAGAGAAATAATGTTGAAAGATGCATTAATTAAAGTTTTCTGCTAATAATGTTATTTCTTATTATACGTGAAATATGAAAATGCAGAATGTTATTATGAATTATTAGTGAACATTATGAGATTATTAAGATTGCTTTAATAAGCATTTCACACTTAGGAAATTACCTTTATTCTTTAAACTGACTTAGTTAATGTTTAACCAGGCTCGAATTTACAACAACACAGCATTATAGTAAGTCAACAACAAACCAGGCCACTCAAAGAAATTGTAAAGGAATCACACAGAAAGAAATTGACACAGGGATTAACACTACCAGGATGAGGGGGAGGGTGAGTACTTTCGGTATTTGCAGCTGCGACACACACTTGACTGCCACTTGAAAGAGGGTGATTCGCCCCCAGAATACGCACCACTGGAGGACAGGCTTCTGCTTGATCCCATGATTGATAGGGCCATATCCCTCACGTATAGGAAACTGATAAATAACTCACCAGAGCCCCTGGGACCACTGAGAGAGGCGTGGGAGTCAGATGTTGGTCTCCTCAAAGATGATGACTGGGCAGAGGCCCTGCAAACCCCCAGAGAAATAGCCGTGAGAGCACGGTTCCGATTAGTTCAACTCCGAATTCTTCATAGGTCATATGCCCCCAGAACCGTGCAATACCGTATTGGCAATTGTTTATCTGAGGAATGTGTAAGGGGATGCGGTGAGATCGGGACATTTTTCCATATCCTATGGGCGTGCCCCAAGATTCCGAGGTACTGGGAAAATCTGGCCCAGGTGATGTCCACGGTCGTTGAGACTACGGTCCCGGTAGATGCAAGGTGGCATATCCTAGGTGTGACTGGGGATATAGTCTGGCCCAAATGGGCCACAATCTGGCTCACATTGGCGGGTGCGGTGGCAAAAAGGAATATTGCTCGGCTGTGGGGCGCAGAGGAGGTACCAACTGTTCAACGCTGGAAAACCGACTTGGACTGGTGTCAGCAGGCCGAACAGACTGTATACCAGAGCAGAAGGTGCCCACGCAAGTGGGAAAAGATTTGGGGGGCATGGATGAACTACAGGGACCAATGAAGAACCACATGAGGGGGGCCCATGGTCAGGGTGCTTGCAGCTTCGGTTAGTGATGAACACCTAGGGGCAACAGCGGTCTAGTGGGAATGTGTACTGTGAAAGGATGCTATGTGTTTGTATACGCTGAACGACCACTATGTATATTGTACTGTTTTTATGGAAGCATCTGTCTAATGGTTAATAAAAAGAATTACAAAAAAAAAAAAAACCCTACCAGGATGAAGGAAAAAATCTACTAAAATGTTAATGGAACAATAGCCACACACACAATGGGCTCAAAAATAAAATATAAAAAAGTAATTCCTAGTTTGGAGAAAATCTCAAAGGCACGTTTCAAAATATATACCCACCTGCCAATGCAAGGGGGGAGGCTCATTGACAAAACCTTCACCATACCCCTCACCAGCTGCACCTCATCAAACCACCAACCACTCCCCTCACATTTAGCATACTCACACAGTATTTCATATATCCTGAATTAAGGCTGCTTCCTAAGACGTAAGTAGCACTCCTCCTGTCTTGATAGAAAGAATTCCAGAGTGCAAGATGGAGGAAAGTGTAGACTCATGTATCCTTCAAGGTCAATTGCAATATCTGGTGGCATGGAGGGGCCATGATATAACAGAAATATCATGTGAATCTGAAGATTTTGTCCATGCTCCTCAACTGGTGAGAAAGTATCAAAGGCACTTGCCTTTAAAACCTGGTGCAGGAGCTTGTTTCCGGGGGAGGGGTACTCTCAGGATTCAGGCTCAGGAGAGGCAGAGAATTCTGAGTAGGACTAGCTGGGGCCAGAAAAATGTGGAGAAAGGGACAGTTGAAACTAAAAAGACTATGAAAACTAGAATGCTAACTGACTGATACCCGTAGATATTCACATCCTGGTTATTAGTACACCTCCAGGGGAGTTTGAGTAGAGTCAGTATTTAAGACCATGTTGTTAGTTTTCGCAGCTCTCCACTACGTACATGTTTGCACCTGTTCACTCATTCCCCTCTTTTCCTTCTCAGTTCCCTCATTTTACGTTATTCTCCAGTTCCTTTACCCTATTGTGTTATGGTAGTGTTCTATACTTTTGGGTCTCATTCTTCCTCTTATCTCTTCAGTTCTTGGCTGGTCTGATGAACCGTGGTGTTCTGGGGAACCTGTCTGGTATCTTGGTCTGCCAGTGGCTTGTCATAGCAACATCTGCTGTCAAAACTAGTAAGAGTACACTGCTCATATTGTTTACTTGTTTGCCCTGTCTGCAACCATATACTTAACTGTCATCTCCTGTTTGCCCTTTAGCCGGTTCCGTGACATATCATACCTCCAGTACGGAGGTTGTCCTGTGCCATCTCCAACCTGTGCCGATCTATTCTGAGATTGAGGATCAGTCCAGTGCTTCTCTCTCAGTCCCCATCCTCGGGCATTTCTGCTCAACAGGAACCTGAGAGCGAACCAGATCCTTCCACCACAAAGCACAAACTGGCCAGAACTCGTCTATATCCAGGGGACTTTAATGTTGTCATAAAAACTCATTAACCTCCTTCCAACAACCAACTCTCCCCCATTCAATTGATCATGAGATTCATCAATGTCAACACCTCCTCCATTAACAGAATACAGAAACTTTGTTCTGGCATTTCCCTATTGCTGCATTAATGCTCAATTTCACTCTTCCTTCCCTAGCAGCATCATTACTCGTAAACGCAAACAACCTATGAAACACCATGAGTACCTTAAACTCACTATTACATGCATGCCTACTTTCCAGCATATCCTGTCAAATTTATACTTGACTTATTCTGCCAAGCTTGCTCTCTGTCATGAATGCCTCTTTCTCTCACTGCTTGTACCCTAATAGCCTGAAACTGATTCAGAAGCACATCACTTGGTCCCACAAATTTCAGAACATCAGAATTGTCTTTTAGAGATAAAACAATTTAGAAGTGTCTAGTTTGCTACTCTTAATACCACACTTAGGGGCCGGTTACGATGTCGATCGGAAAGCCCCGACCGCTAGTCAGAAGCTTTCTGGCCACTGTCGGAGGCTTTCCGACCAACACGGTTAGTTTGCGGTCTCACTGCCCAATTACGATGTCGGCGGTCGGAACGTAAACCAGCCCTTCTTTATGACGCGGTTCCGACTGGCTCTCAGAGTCTTCCAGCAGGTCGGAACCGCACGGTAATCCCCTGGACTGCGTTTCTGCCGTCGGGATTATGATGTCGGTTTCCCACAGCTTTTCCATGCTGGCCTTTCTGAAACGGAAAGGCTGTGAGAAAGCGACTGTGGGGTCCCTAGCAGGGCCCCCTTGCCTCCGCAGCCTACGGTTGATGGCTGAGGTGGCACCTACGGTACCCCCTTGTAAAACCCTGCACTGTGTGGTAGGCACCATGGGGTGCCTGCCAAAGGGTGCAGGGTTTTACAGACACCGCTTTTCTCTATAGGAGCCTGTATTACAGCTGGTTTACGGCCGTAACACAAGCTCCCATAGAGAAAAGTGAGTATGCGACTAGACAGTGTCCGGTCGCATCGTAATCAGGCGGTCGGAACCGCCGACTGGAGTTCGGTGGGTCCCGCGACCGAGACAGTGACCAACATCGTAATAAGCCCCTTTGTGCTCAAAGAGTCGCAAGCTTATAAAACCTTCTTTGTGTGATTTACAGTGGTTACCTCATATCGACAGTGTCAGATTTAAGTTGGCTCTAATTGCTGTCAAAGCTGTACAAGATACCAGGCCATAATATTTGTAGAGGCGTCTAATCTGTACTCCTGGGAGCCCAAAGACCTCTAGGGATACTAGCAGTCTCAAGTGCAATTTCGAAAGAAATAAACTCACAATCATCAGACCTGATATTCCTGCCTTAGATGAGTTGTACCACAAAACCTAGATTTTCTTGCATTCTAGAATGTGTTTAGTTTGTTACCTACTTTAATTCTCTAAGGAATGGTGATTTCTCTTTGGTGACAAGTGCTAACAGATGATAATATTTAATTAGTTTCTATATTCAGAGGTCCTTTCCCTCAGTTTGTGTCCACGCTGACAGTAACATTCTTAGAATCTAATCACTATGAATACAATTTGGATCACCAGCTATGGACACAAACCCAAAGGACTAAATATGAGTAAATGTGTGGGTTTTGTGTCACCTTATTGACCAGCAAAATATGGACCATTATAGACAAAGGGCCGAAATATTGCGAAGGTAAGTGTAGATTTACTATCATTAACTCCACCATGACAATATTTCGAAGGCAATATCAAGGTCACAATATATTCAATAATTTGACTTGCAATAATGTGGTATGCCATCTGTGTGTGTATGCACAGATAACAGCTTTGATGCTCCAGCAAGGAGGAACTTGTGTGGGGAAAGAAATTCACAGCTGGATCCAGTTGCCACAAGAGCTTAGAAGAAGGAGTTATCAAGCACAAGACAAGCTCTTTTTAAATTGGGAGCAGGAATATGCTGGACCCGGGATGCCCTCCAGTCCCTAAATTTGGCTGGACAGTCTGTTCTTCATCCTCGTCCTTCAACTTCAAAGAAAGCTGTGGTGAATCCATATCTGCATTTAAAATGTTCTAAGCTACCCTTGCCTGCCCTCAGTCAGTACACAGAGATTGCCATGTGAAGGTAAACACAAAAGCACCAGAAAAGGGAAACTCCATGTGGAAAAAACATGGAGACCTGGCTAACCTTTAACCATTGATAGCTAAAGAGAACCAGCTTAGGAATGGGGATTTGGGTTGAAATCTCAGGATTCTAGGATGCTAAACTGGTACAGAAGCCAGTTGCTCTGGTAGTGATAGCACAAAGGTCTCAGGATGAAAGGGACCACAATATTCACAAGGCTATATGTAAGACCTTCTCTTATACAGCGTGACATAAGTGTTTAAATATGTCAATATCAAACAACATGCAGCTGAGCTCGTGTGCATGATCTACAGGCAATCTTTGCTTACACCATCTTTGGCAACAGGTACGGCATTGGCCAGGCTGCCAACACACAAAAGGTGATGGGAGGATGCCTGTAACAAGTCTAACCACTGTCAATCGCTCGGGTAGCATTTCAACCCATCATTCCTTTGCTCACTATGCCACCTCAGTTTGGACCCAGCCATATGCAATCAGTCTATACCCTGCTCCATTAGGAATAGTGCAGCCCGAGCTGCCACGTGAGGTCCTCCCTGGACCGGAACACAAGCAACTCAAGACCGGTTTCCCCTAACTTGGGCTCGTTAGTCAGGAGCAGCTTGGTTCCAGTGGCACAGTGAGCAAGAGACCCACGTCTGAGCATACCCTTGGCTTTTAGATATGTGTCACATATGAAATGATTAAATAAAGACTGGAAACACTTCAATGTTCTAGCACAGTTATTTTCACAAAGTGTTCAATTAAAATGCACAGAAAGTACAGAACCACCCACTAACAACACATTCTGCTTCTCCTACAGACTCTGCTTCTGGACTTCTTCTTTGTGATTTGACAGCTATTATCTTTCGCATTGTGTGCCCAACTGAAATAATGAAGACTTTTCAAACCAAATGATGCTAAAACACTGATAAATATAGAAACAGCTAAATTGTTTCTGTTCTATTGCATTTTCCTCCAAGACAATATTTCGGGGAAAAAAACTTCTCTGTTTTGGATAAGTTTTAGCTCCTTTAAAAAGTTTGGGGCATATTATCAAGGGCCTTATCGCCGCTTTAGCGGCACTTTTTGCCGCTAAAGCGGCAATATTTTTATCGCCCTATTAGCAAGCTGTCGCTAACAGGTGTTAGCGACAGCTTTTAGGCGATAGCGACTGGTTTCGGTGCCGCTTTGCATGTCAGCGATAAATATCGCTAATGACATGCAAAGGAGGCGTTCCCAACTAATAGCGACTGAAAACAGTCGCTAACATCGCTATCGCCTATTAGCAATAACCGCGAAGCGATAAAAAAACGTGCGCTAACCGCGATTAGCGCTGGTTTGTTAGAACTGGTAAAAACATGACTTAACAATAATAGTCAATGGGAGGTGGATTCTACGGCTAAGTCCCCACCTGCCTATTAGCGAGATTCCCCTTAGCGATAGGATTTTTATCGCTCGAAATCTCACGTTAATGATGGGATTCGCCGCTATCGCTGGATATTTTATCGCATTGGAGATAAACCTTGCTAATAGCATGTTATCTCCGCAATAATATCCAGCGATAGGCGGCGTTAAAAAAATACGCGCTAAGCGCGGTTAGCGATAATTGTCGCCTGTTGTTGCTAATATGCCTCTTAATTTACATCTAAAAATATATATACTTCAGAATTCTGGAAAAAAGTCCAACCTCGCAAACTACCGAAATGGACAGAGTAACCCCATAACTAGTGAACTAGAAGTTGAAAAGCCCATGGTGACCAGTTAAGTACTGAGGTTCAGGTGAAGCTGAGAGATGGATTTTGAGTTGTGTATTGTGTAGTTGTCATTGGTTGTCTCAGAGTCAAGGTTCGCCAAGTAATTCAGCCGTATACATTCACTCTAGACCGAACCATGTACCTTCTGGTTTTAAAAACAGGTTGCAGTGTTAGTGTAGTTACTCCTAAGATGTGCTAGCCCTTTACCGTTCAGGTGTTTTTATACGGTGAAGTGATCACTAGCTATGTGTCTCTGGGTCTTCTGTTTTAGTGCTTTGTTTAATATATTATTATATAGAAGTCACTTCAAGACATGCAGTGCCCTCGCTTTCGTGGAAAATATGTGTGGCTCCCTTCTAACTGTCTGCTTTGGTACTAGTGGTCTTAAAACTAGTGCAATGTTTCATAGCTGACATTTGATTGGGTCCAATGAGTCAACCAGGCCACGCCGCCCAATTGTGGTCCCATATGTTGACTATCCTTCACATTGTAAGCAATCACAAAGGGCAAAGATGTATTACATTTAGTTAATCCTCTCGTGATAGATCTGATACTTTGTCTTTTTGTAATTGCAGTTTCATAGCGCTTACTACACTTGAATGAGGCGTTGGCGTCCAATAGGTGGTTTGATAGGTAGCAATACTCGTGTACCTGGCCTCGTGTCAATTGTTTAATCATCATGATCTACAAGGATAAGAACCTACAGACGATTAATTCTGACTTCATGTAATGCATATTATGTAAATAAAGCTTAAAGGCAGAAGGTACTATATGCAAAGACCAATAACATAACGAACCACAACATTACTCAAGTTGTGATAACATAAGATAAGATAACATGACATAACAAAACATAACTTAACTTGAGCTACCATAACATAATGTAACAGAGCATAACGTGACGTAGCATAACCTAGTGTAGCGTAGCGTAACATAACCTAGTGTAGCGTAGCGTAACATAACATAGTGTAGTGTAACTTAGCATAAAGTAACGTAACATAGCATAACTTAACGTAACGTAGAATGACATAACATAATGTAACTTAGCTTAACATAACATAACGTAATGTAACATAATGCAATGCAGCATAACGTAACATAACATGACATTGCGTAACATAACATGACATAGCTTTATTCATCCACTGGGCACTTGTATTGGCTCTAAAAGTTGCAGACCAGAATGAGCAGAGGGAGATGAATGTAGGAAGGACAGAAGTAGAATTATGAAAACAAATCTAATCAAACACGTCATTTATCACATGAGGAAAAAAATGGAGTACTGCAAACAGGTTTTATTAATCCTTGATGAAATTAAATGTGCAAAGTAATCAATTCCTACAGCTTGGCTCTCGTCAAACCCCCCATCTATTTTCATAATGTCTTTACCGTGAGCTGTGGCGGCAAGTGACACCGCGGACCAAGGATGCATCAGTCACACAGGATCACAGCAAGCAGCTCCCGAGCCCTGTTTGGTAAATCTGACCGATCAGAGCAGGCTCTGTTTACAAACAGGAAGAACATGCAAAGTGACAGTCTGCCCTGCCCATAGAAGAAAGACAAGGGGGCGTGGGGCGGGGGGTGGGGGCTAAAACAGGAGCAAGCCAGCAAACTCATAGAGAGAGCCGAGCCATGACTCTGCCTCGGCCCCAAGAGATAAAACTGGAACTGAGCTATCCCAAGATTAAGACTGTATATTAACCAACAAGCGTTAGGGAAAACATGATTGAAAACACAATACATTTTTTTTTTTTAAACTTATTTCTTCAACATTTGAGTTTCCATTCAATGTATTCTTATGGCAGTGTCATGCGTGACACTTATTGAAAATAACTTTTCTGAAGGTAAACTTAGAACGTTCAACCGTGCTTCTGCGCCCCGATGACGTTGCCATGAGGTAGCCCAGCAAGGTATAAACTTGTAATGTATATTGTATATATGGCTAATGTTCTTGTTTTATGTAGAGCAGCATTATTCCCTATCAAACCACACGGGAGTGACGATTTTGTGCAGGGAACACTCTGAACTGAATGACTTCTTGGTGATTTCAAATTGGGAACTCAAGGAAAATGAGGCTTTCTGAACTAAAAAGCTTCGCTTAGGAACACACAATTTAATCAGGGTTGTGGTGCAATGTAAGACCCGTGTGTATTGATATACTAGTGCATATAACATGTCACGGTTGTGGTGCACCATAAGAGTCGTGCGTATCCATATGCTAGTGCATGTAACATGCCAAGGTTGTGGTGCACTGCAAGACCCGTATGTATTGATTATACTAGTGCATGTAAGATGCAGAGTTAGGGTGCACTGTAAGACCCATGTGTAATGATATACTAGTGCAAGTAACATGCCAGGGTTGTGGTGCACTGTAATACCAGTGTGTATTGATTATATTAGTGCATGTAACATGTCAGGGCCGTGGTGCAATGTGAGACCCGTGTGTAATGGTATATACTAATGCAAGTAACATGCCAGGGTTGTGGTGCACTGTAATACCAGTGTGTATTGATCATATTAGTGCATGTAACGTGATGGAGCAGGGAAAATATAAAATTTTTAACCTCCTAATATTTTTGTACAATATTAATAAACATGTTCGTTAAGTAAATAACCAACAATGTATGTTAAGGGTTAACGGTAACACGCAATTAAGTGTGCAAATAAATTAACTTGTAATTGTTTACGTGTCTAACATAACATAATATTTTTGCGTACTAATTAAATAATAAATGCATGATTGTGCTTTTAAATAAAATGTGTGGTTGCAAAATAAAGCAATGGTAAGTAAGGGACAGTCTTATATGTTGCTTATGCTAGGTAATACCTAATTGGGGTACGTAGAAAGACGGGAGGGAAACGAAAGGGTTTATATTTCCTTGTTTTAATAACATTTTGTTTATCTTTGAAAATAGTGCGCTTAGGCCTACCGAGCAGCAATATAAAATGGCCGCGAGTTACTAGAGTGCGCATGAGCGGATGCGACCATGTGATAGAGGAGAAAAAGCTGTGGAAAAGGGATGATCACGTGCTGATGCCGAGAGGCTAAGATGAAAGTATGGTCAAGGCTGCTGTGACCCTTCTGAGCAGATGTGTGCCAAGATGATCAGCAAGAAGCGTGAGAAGCCTGGTTGAATCAATCGACAGTACCGGATTATACAAAATGTAACAGAAAAAGACACAATTTGGACTGATCGAAACGGATGAGCAAGTGCATGAACTGTGAGAAACGATGTTTGCATGGACATTCCACACAGAACTAGTTGAGACCAGGAAGCTTGATAAAAAATGTATGGACCCGAGAGTTTAACCAATAAGGATGAATCGCGCCATGAAGATGAAACATTTTATGTAGTAAGCTAGAATTAGGGTATAAGAAGACCTACTCTTAGTGGGAGGGGTTAGAATGCTGTTTGAATGCTGCGGGCATGCTGAGGGAGATGCTGAAGAAATTAGATGCTGTAGATGGGAGAGTTTGCGGTTGCTGATGCTGACGAACTGATGCTGCTGCTGTTATTTTCCTTTTTCAGTTGAGTATAAAGATGCAGCTTTAGGAGAACTTTTAATTGATAGATTTTTATTAGAAATATTAGGCTTTCCTCAGAGAGATAGATAGATTGATCCATAGAGTACTTATTATGATAACCTCATTTTTCCGTCTAATAAAAGTGCCTTGCAATTTTAAACTATTCTTATATTGATGATAAATGCAATAATCAGAATAATAAAACTTAATTTCAATTTCCTGCATTTAAAACTTTATATAAACTTTATTATTCTTTAAGCAAATGTCTCAGTGAGTTTCTTTAAGCTAAATGATTAATACTGAAATGGGAAAAGAGTTCATTGTGATTGAGCTGGTCTTAATCACCATCAACTGATTCCTACTAGTTGGTCCATCGACCAATGAGCGGAATACCTTAAAAGCAAATGAGATTTATTATGTTATGATAAAGAGGTATCCCGTCTCCTTCCAGCAAATCGTTTTTCTCCTAGGTTCATTGTCGGAGGAAAATCCAGGGAACAAATGAGTAAGTGAATGTATATGCGGTGTTATGGGCCCCACTGTCATATGGATATAGTGTGTGTGTTAGAGAAATAATTGCACCTGGATGACCAAAGCATAATAGGAGAAAATATTTTATTGTTAGCGCTGGATCAGATTTCTTGGTAGCAGAGTTATGGTTACTATAGATTAGTTTGGTGATTATTGATTATTGATTTTGATTATAGATTATTGATAAGTTTATGTCTAACACTTTTTGTTGAGTCACGTTATGTTATATGTAAGTTTTCACACTTCCGGGAAGTAGGAAGTGGAACACGTGTGGCAAGAGAAGTCACATGGAATTTTACACTGTCTGAGTTCATTTTTGGTAATAACACAGGTTGTGTTATATTAGGGATATTTTGTGTATGAAAGGTGTGCAAGTGTAATAGTGATCGGTTTTCTTGTGAAACTCTGGCCTTAATTCTCAGGAGCAGTATAGTCTCCACATGTGTTTTATCCCCAGAGAAACGGGTTTACCGCTTGCTTGAAAGAAGGGTAAGGTAGAGGGAAGTGCTACTTTATCGGCGAAACTGAAAATTCTGTGGTAGGGTAGAGGTAAGCGCTGCCTACTGGAAAATACAGAATTCTTGTGTAAATGGTCAAAGCTATCTTTTCGGTTTAGCGAATCAGACAATGGAAATGTGGATAAAATGTTGTTAACTAACAAAAATTGTTGAAAAAGAAATTGCCGATAAATTTTGTAAAGGAGGGGTCAGGAGCAGAACTGACGTAGACAAAAGCCGCGCTGGGATTGGACAGTGCGATAGCATGAACAGGAGCAGAACTGAGAGACAAAAGCGCGGGATTGGACAGTGCGATAGTCACTGAAACAGACAGACGACGTAGACAAAAGCCGCGCTGGGATTGGACAGTGCGCCGTAGACAGAATTCGCTGTGATTGGAGTGTTGGTGTGAGTCGCGCTAGTATTGGTTGAAATAACGCATAGAGAACCGTATTGAATAGCGGATTGTTTGAGGAGAAAAAGGTTGCGAATCATGTCGTTCTATGAGTATGGAAAAGAAAAAGCGTCTTGGATGTCGAAAGTAAAGAACTTCTTTAAGAAGGATAAAAAAGTAGTGACTAGAGAGGGACAAATAATTCCTCCGCCGAAATCACCAGCTTCACATATGATGCTGAAATATGGATATCATACCTGCATATGGTTAGAAAATTGGACAAAATATACCAAGAATGATGGAGCATTGGCTTTCCCTGAGAATGGTTCATTTAATGTAGCTGTATTACGGAACTTGAGAGAAAAGATGGTAATGTTAGAACCCAGACCTAGACCGACACAGTTTGAAGCTTTAACGGAATGGGAAGATGAGATGTATGAGCGAGAGAGATCCAGAGGATTAAAGAATCATGAGTTTATGCCTGGAAGATTGTGGGGAATAAATCATGAGGACAGAGTAAAGCGTTGGAGATACGCTAACATGGCAGGAGGTTTGTTTCCAGCTTTTACGGTTGAGGAAGAAGCAAAGAGAAAGTGTACTGAGAAAAAGAAACATGTAGTGGTAGAAAAGTATGTGTATGGTGGTAGTGAAACAGATGACGAATTGCTGGAAGATATTTTAAATAGAAACCCACCTCCATACCAATAGACTTCTGCGGTGGTGACACCTAATGCACCGCCAATGGAAACTGGAAGGAATAAAAAACCCGAACGAAGAAATGAAATAAATAGGTCACAAGAAACATTTAAAATTTCAGAAAATGAAGAGACAGAAAGTGACAATGCAACTGAATTAGCTAAAACGACAAAAGAATTGACCGAGAAAATAAGAGAATTGACAAAGAATATGGAAGCTGTAACGGTACCAGTAACAATCGGTCCAGTAATGCCAATTTTTGAAAATCAGAACATTAATGATCATTCTTTGGTGATTCCCATGAATTCACATTTGCAAAGAAAAAGAGAAAGGATGGAACTGAATAATGAAGGTGCACACAATTTGCCTAGTACCTATAGACCAAGCCCACCTACAAATTTGACGATAAATGAGAATGAGATGAGGAGAATGCCTATGGTGACAGAGTCTGCATCAGGAACACCAGAAAAGAGCAGCGATTGGATAGAATTAAATAGTACGCCTGTAGGTCCGACTCCAGAAGAGTTAAATGAATGGATGAAAGCGCTTAAAGTAAAAGAACAGGATGAGAAACCTTTAGATGTAATTAGGTTAAAATAGACATGGAAGAATTGATTTTGGGAACAATTGGAACAGAAAAACTGAAAAATGATCAGGATGATGAGATTATGTTTTTGTGCAAAAGTCTTACTTGGAGAGCTAGAAATTTACATGACAAATTGGAAGAGATCGCAAGTGAACTAGGAGTAGAATTTGTGAAAGTGAGGACGTTGCAGAAACCGTACAGAGTAGATTTTTGTGAAAAAGACATAGAGAATTTGAACACATCAGGAAGACTGACCCAAATAAAAGAGCTGATTGTTTTATTGAGAAAATGGGGCGACGTGGATAGATGGAGAAATAGATGGACAAAGAGGAATGAGAAAACGACAGATAAAGCATCATTGGCTTTTGCAGTAACAGATAGGGAACCAGTTGCTAGGGAATACCCGATGAGAGAAACACCAGGTGGTAGTTATGTGCATGTTCCATGGACCAGACAGGACATACTGTCATTTACAAATGACTTCCCAAAATTGAGAGAGAAACCAGTAGAATGGTACAGACAGGTGGAAAGATTTGTTAAAGTGTCAAAAGTGCTGTGGATAGATCTAGATGGATTGTTTGATATAGTAGTGCCAGCTGATTTGTGGACAGAATGTAAGATTACTATTGATTGGCCAACTGTAGAATATCCAAGGGATGCTAAAACAGGAGCGCCAGGTCCAGAAGTGATGAGGAAGTATGATCAAGTAGTTACCGTTTTGAAGAATAAGATTCCACCAAAAGAAACAGATTGGGTAAAAATAGACAGAACAACGTAAGAAAGCAAAGAGTCAGTACACGCATACTATGAGAGACTGTTGTTGGTTTTCAAGCAGTATAGTGGTTATGAGACACTAAGTGAGAAGGATATGAGTCATTTTGTATATAGGTTTGTGTATGGATTAACACCAGAGATAAGTGAAAGGATTAAGCAGCACTTGATAGGATGGCAGAATAGCACAGTGGATGAAGTTTTGAGATATGCTAAGTATTGCAGTGATGAAATTGAGAGTAAACAGCGTAAATTAAAAGAAAAAGCCATGTGGGCACAAGTGAAAGTTGCAGAGAAGCAAGAAGCTCAATTGAGTAATTCTGGTAATGAGACAGGACAGTTTAAATCCCGACCTAATATAGGTAAAGGAAAAGGACAAATGAGCATAGATGAGGCAAAGAAAAAGTGGCCATGTCACAACTGCGGAAAGCTAGGACATTGGAGAAACGAGTGTAAATTTCCTCCAAAACCTAATGTAGAAAATCAATCATTAAATTCACAGGTGCAGAGTGAGGTAGTTACTCAACAAGGTCAGGTGCCACAACCACCACTTCCCAAGAGTGTTAACCAACAGAAATACAGTGCAGAAACAGGATTCTACGGAGGAGAACAGGTAACACAGTTGCCACGTGCAGCTGCCATTTCCCAGTTTTGGTTGCGACAGAGTGAGGATGAGTACGGATGAAAGCTCCTGACGGTGTCTGAGAGAGAGGGAAGAGTGCGTGCTTGGCGCAACTCTAGAGGTAGATCAGTCTGGTCCATTTGTGGATGGAGAAGTGAATGGTGCAAATGTAACATTCCTTGTTGACACTGGAGCTACCCGTTCTACTGTTAGGTCAGTGGAAATTCCAAATCTTCCTCTCTCAGGTGAACATATCCAAGTGGTTGGAGTTTCCAATCAGCAAATTGAAACGCCTCTTACTAGATTAGTGAAGGTGAGAATTGGTCCATTTAGTGAAATGCACCGATTTGTGGTGTGTGATTGTAGTCCCGTGAACCTTTTAGGACGCGACTTGTTGTGTAAGATGAACTGCACAATTTATTGTACTCCAGACGGTATTGCATTTCAGACTCCAGATGAGGATGTGTTGTATAAAATGACAATGGTAAATTTAGAACCAGAAGTAAATGGTTTGTTTCCTGTATTTGATGCAGAGAAAATCCCAATTGAGTTGAAAAGGACAGTGAAAGAAGAAGTGTGGGACTTGACAGGAGAGGATGTAGGATTAATGAAAGGAGTAGATCCTGTGAAAATAACAGTAAAAGAAGGAACGAGTTACCCAAATACGCCCCAGTATAAATTAACTCCAGAAATAATTGAGGGAATAACGCCAGTAATAAATAAAATGATTGAACAAGGAATTCTAAAAGAAATCATGAGCAGTCCATGTAATTCGCCAATAATGGGACTGAAAAAGCCAAACGGAACATATAGAATCGTACAGGATTTAAGGAAGGTAAACAAAATTGTTGTGCCTTGTTGCCCAATAGTACCAAACCCTGCTGTGATTCTATACCAGATTCCACGGGAAGCAGAGTGGTACACTGTAATAGATTTGTGTCATGCATTTTTCTCTATTCCATTGCATCCAGATAGCCAGCCAATATTTGCGTTTAGGTTTGGAGAGCATATTTTGGCATGGTGCCGAATTCCTCAAGGGTACACAGAGAGTCCCTCAATCTTTAATCAGATCCTAAAGAAATCATTGGAAGATTTAAGAATGCCAGAAAAGTCAGTAATGGTTCAGTATATTGATGACCTACTGGTGGCATCAAAAACGAAGGAAGCATGTGTCAATGATACAATTGCTTTGCTGAATCATTTAGCGAAAAGAGGACATAAAGTGTCCCCTTCAAAGTTACAGTTTTGTCAACAAGAAGTCCAGTATTTAGGGCATAAAATTGAGAAAGGAGTGCGAAAAGTAACGACAGAAAGAATTAAAATGATTCAAGGAATGAGAGCTCCAATGACACAAAGAGAGGTAAGAATGTTTTTGGGAATGATTGGATATTGTCGACAATGGATAAGCGGTTTTTCACTAATTGCTAAACCCTTACAGAAACTGACAAAGAAGGATGTTAAAGATCCTTTTGAATTGAATGATGAGGAAATGAAAGCATTCAGAGAATTGAAAAAGAAATTGTGTGAGGCTCCAGCATTGGGGATGCCTGACTATGAGAAAAATTTTGAGTTGTATTGCAGTGAACGAGATGGATGTGCGTTTTCAGTTTTGGTGCAGAGACATGGAACTATGAAAAGACCAATTGCATACTTTTCTGCTGTTTTAGACCCCGTAGCAAAAGCGTTGCCTGGATGTTTGAAAGCGGTTGCTGCTACTTGTGTGAGTCTGGAACAAAGTGAAGGCATAGTAATGGGGTATCCATTGAGAGTGTATGTTCCCCATTCTGTGGAGATTCTTTTGACAAGAACGAAAACCCAATACATGACACATAGTCGGCTGACTAGGTATGAAAAAGTAATCTTGAGTGCAGATAATGTGACCATTGACAGATGTATGAATGTGAATCCTTCAACATCATTGCCAGATGAAGAGAGTGTGATTGAAATGGATGAAGTAGATCACGATTGTTTGAATGTGCTTGAATACTGTACAAAACCAAGAGCAGATATACGAGATGAGCCGTTGAAAGAATCAGATTATATTCTGTTTGTGGATGGCTCATGTTTGAGAACGAGTGAAGGAGTTCTAAGTGCAGCATATGCAGTTTGCACAGTAGCAACTGTATTGGAAGCATCTTGTCTGAAAGGTGTACGGTCTGCCCAAGTTGCAGAATTAGTAGCTCTGATTCAAGCATGTAAGTTGGGAAGAAATGTACGGGTTACGATTGTGACAGATAGCCAGTACGGTTTTGGGGTTGTACATGACTTTGGTCAGATTTGGTCACAAAGGGGTTTCTTGACGTCTGCAGGGACGCCCATCAGAAATGGAGATTTTGTGAAAAGGTTGCTTGAGGCGATACAGCTGCCTAAACAGATCGCTGTTGTGAAGTGCAATGCACATAAAAATGGGGAAGACTACATAACTGTCGGCAATAAATACGCTGACGAGATGGCGCAGTATTGTGCAAAGAATGTGGTTTCTTTAAAATAAATGTCGCGAGAGAGAGCATATTTCTTGTCCTTTGCTTTTTACTAACTCAATTGAAACATGGGATGAGGTGAAACAGTTACAAGAAGCCGCAGAGGATGAAGAAAAAGACAATTGGTTAAAAGCAGGATGTAGAAAACATGAAGAAACTGATGTTTGGGTTTACAGGGATGAGAGACCAGTTATGCCTGATAGCATGATTTCTGACATGGCACGGATGTACCATGGACAAGCCCATATTGGGAGAGATTCAATGATCAGACTTTTTAGACAAACATGGTATAATCCAAAATTCAGAGCCATAGCTGAGAGTCTTTGTCAAAGATGTCTTATTTGTCAACAGTTAAACCCAGGAAGGAAGACAGTAGTGAGTCTAGGTAGAATAGGACGAGAAGGGGGTCCTTTCACTAGAATGCAGATGGATTTTATTGAAATGCCACCTTGCAGCAGATTAAGGTATGTTCTAGTGGTCGTCTGTTTGTTTTCCCGTTGGGTGGAAGCATATCCAACAAGAAGGAATGACAGTATCACAGTAGCAAAACTTTTGCTGCGAGAATTCATTCCAAGGTATGGTTTTCCAGTCACGATTGAAACAGATAGAGGAACACATTTCCAAAACGAATTAGTTAAACTGATTTGTGAAGCACTTAGTATTAAACAGAAACTGCATTGTGCATACAGACCAGAGGCTTCTGGAATAGTAGAGCAAGTGAATGGGACAATCAAAAACAGGTTAGGAAAAATGTGTCAAGCCACAGGACTGAAATGGCCAGATGCTTTGCCATTGGTTCTGATGACAATCAGAAGTATTCCGGAAAGGAAGACTGGACTCAGTCCGCATGAAATAATCATGGGACGAGCAATGAGACAAGCACAAGTACCTATCAACAAGCTACTGACTATAACTGATGATCTAGTGCTGGATTATTGCAAAGGATTGGCTGATGTGGTGTGTTCTGTGTTTCATCAGGTTGGACCGGATGCGACCACTCTTGAAAGAAAACCAGCTCACGACTTGAATCCCGGAGATTGGGTTCGGATAAAAGTCCACCGGAGAAGAAACTGTTTGGTTCCCCGCTGGGACGAACCACGACAAGTGATCCTAGTGACGACCACCGCAGTCAAGTGTGCAGGAGTGAAGCACTGGGTACATGCCAGCCACACCATCAGAGTTCCAGAACCAAAAGATCGGCCTGTGAGTCGGCATCTGGAAATATCAGATAACAGTTCAGCATCAGAAGGAGAAGAAGAAAGAAACAGGGTGCCAGAACCTGAAGATCGACCTGTAAGTCGACATCTGGAAGACCAAGATGCAAGTGCAACGATAGAAGAAATAGAAGAAATAGCTGAAATTCCAGAATTTGAAGATCGACCTGAAAGTCGACATCTGGAAATATCCGACACCAGTTCAGAATCAGATACCAAACATTCAGAAGGTGAAGAAATTCTAAAAAGAAAGAGGAAATTTGAAAGCATAAGAGAAGAAACTGAGCCAGAAGATAGTGACAGTGAACAACCAAGTACAAGTTGTGGTGTAATTCCTTCGAAGATAATACTAATAGATGAAGAAGGGAGAGTTTCACACCAAAGGTTAGAAAAATCGGAAAAACCCCGAGGAGCAGTAGGGACAGATAGTCAAACACAAGAACAGGGAATTTTAGAAGCAGATAGAGAGACTGACACAATTTCGGAAGAACCTCGAGGAGGGACAGAAATAGGTGAACGAAGGAAAATAAGAAAAGAACCACAAGTTGATGAAAGTGAAATTATAAGTTTCAAAATAAGAGGAAATAACGAAGGAATTGAAACAGAATCCGACGAAAGTGGAGAAGAAAGAAATGAAAAAATAAAGACAAGGAAAAGAAATTGGAAAACAGAAAGAGAGGAAAAAGAAAGTGAAGCAAAAAGGCCAAGAAAAGGAGACAATTGGCCCAACGGAGTAAGAAAATTAAGATACAGAATCATAAAATTGGATGGGAAAAGTGCGGAACAAGTGAATGAAATAACAAGTCAAAAGGAACAAGAAAAACAAGGTGGAAAACACTTGCAGAAAACAAAAAGAATAAAGAAAGTAAATCAGAAGTATAGATCACCTGAATGGTTGTATCGTGCTTTGACTAGTAACAAAGAAGAATTGAACACTCACGAAAACCCAGAACAAAGAAGCCTGTTGGGAGAAAGTGAAGTGCAACAAACCTGAAGCAACCAACGTGAAAAAGAAGTTAGATAGTTTACCGGATTTGACAAAAACACTGAACTGACGAATTTTACCAGATGTGACAAAAGGAAGAATTCTGATAAAGAATTAAAAGAAAGTACCAAGCAAAGACAAAATATTGAAAGTACAGAGTGGCAAGCAAGTCATTTCTGAGGTGTAGTGACACAATTTTCTAGAAAACAAATAATTAAGGTTAAAAGACAAAAATGGAGAATACTAAAGATAGAAAATGTAAATGTGAGTTTTTAAGTAGATGGTGCAAAATGTGCCTTTTTTTGTACAGGATTATTTATAACAGTATGGGTGGTATTAGCAATAACTATTCCAGTTAGTTTAGCTGTAGTAGAAATATCTAATAACACTGAGAAAGAAAAAGGAGCTAACACTCAAGAGCCAGTTATTTTAAAGAGTAGTGCAGAATTACATAAGGACAAGTCAATAACAGATATTTCTAAAAATGTTTTTACTAAATTATTATATGAGTATGTAGAAACAATGGATGTAAGAGATTGCTATGTTTGTATGCAGTTACCTGCATCTGTAGCAGAGGGTGTGACTTATCATCACCTCCCTTTGACGTATGGAATAACATGTAGTGTTTAAGCAAGTTTATTTTATAAAACAGGTAGATTAGAATATTATTACACTGATATAAATAAGATTTTTGCAAAGGTTTCTGTAGTTCCTGAGCTTAACAAAATAAAAGAGGGAAAGACGTTTGGTGAATATTTCTTAGAAGATAAGATTTTAACATTAGATTGTATAATTAGGTACAACCTTACCTGTGAGTTAAAGAAGGAAGAAAAGGTATTTTTAGAAATGGTTGAAGATAGAAGAGTGAAATTTCAAAGAGAAGTGATAGAAGAGACAAAAACACCTCTTTGGGTGTTTGAGGAAGACCATCATGACAAGAAAAAGACGAATGCAGCTATGACTCTGGATTGGCCCCAACAGGGAAGGTTGTGCATTAGGAGAAATAAGACAAGATATGACAATTATTTTGTGGGTTCCAGCAATTGCCATGACAATTACCAAATTCTAGGTGGATGGGGATTCAAAGGGGAAAAGATCCAATATTTCCTGGGATTTATTATATTTGTGGGAATAGGGCTTATTATAGGTTGCCGGACCATTGGTATGGGTCATGTTACTTAGGCCTGGTCTTTCCAAAGATTTTTCATGTGGACAGAAAAGAAAAAGGAACACACAAAATGATAAATACCTTTACACGTAGAAAAAGGGAAAGTTTTTCAGAAATAGTAGGTGATATATTCGGTGCATTGATACCGGCAGTGGGAATATCTTTGAATGCATTTAAAATTCGAAAATTATCTACAGATACTGCTGGAGGGTTCTTGATGGTAAATACCGAGATGGTTGCCATGAGAGCTATGGTAATGCAAAATCGTCTTGCCCTTGACATTCTTTTGGCAAAAGAGGGCGGAGTCTGTGGAATGCTGAAAGTCCAACATTGTTGCACTTACATTCCAGATAAGAGCGAAAATATACAGAAGTATATAACAAATATTACAAATTTGCACAAAGAACTTGTTCCACTGGAGGTTGAAAGTGCGTTTGGAAAACTTGGTAAAGGGTTTTCTTCTGTAATAAATTGGTTAACAAGAATGAGTGGATTAATAACAGGGAAAGTTATAATAATAGCAACCATGATAATAATAATAATATTAGTACTGAAGCTTGCAATAACATGTATAAAGAGAAAAAGGAGGCAGAATAAAATAGAAAAAGAAAACATGATAAATAAGGAAAGAGAGAGAGAAATAAGTGAAATAGAATTAGAAGAAATAAAAGAAAACATGTATAAGAAAACGAAGAAACAAGTTGAAAGGGATACAGTTGTGTAAACTAACAAAAGCAAATGGATAAAAGATATATGCTGTCTGAGAAAATTGTATAACTTGGGTTTTTGTGGTGATATTAAAAATCACCAAAGGGGGAGTTGATGGAGCAGGGAAAATATAAAAATTTTAACCTCCTAATATTTTTGTACAATATTAATAAACATGTTCGTTAAGTAAATAACCAACAATGTATGTTAAGGGTTAACGGTAACACGCAATTAAGTGTGCAAATAAATTAACTTGTAATTGTTTACGTGTCTAACATAACATAATATTTTTGCGTACTAATTAAATAATAAATGCATGATTGTGCTTTGAAATAAAATGTGTGGTTGCAAAATAAAGCAATGGTAAGTAAGGGACAGTCTTATATGTTGCTTATGCTAGGTAATACCTAATTGGGGTACGTAGAAAGACGGGAGGGAAACGAAAGGGTTTATATTTCCTTGTTTGTAATAACATTTTGTTTATCTTTGAAAATAGTGCGCTTAGGCCTACCGAGCAGCAATATAAAATGGCCGCGAGTTACTAGAGTGCGCATGAGCGGATGCGACCATGTGATAGAGGAGAAAAAGCTGTGGAAAAGGGATGATCACGTGCTGATGCCGAGAGGCTAAGATGAAAGTATGGTCAAGGCTGCTGTGACCCTTCTGAGCAGATGTGTGCCAAGATGATCAGCAAGAAGCGTGAGAAGCCTGGTTGAATCAATAGACAGTACCGGATTATACAAAATGTAACAGAAAAAGACACAATTTGGACTGATCGAAGCGGATGAGCAAGTGCATGAACTGTGAGAAACGATGTTTGCATGGACATTCCACACGGAACTAGTTGAGACCAGGAAGCTTGATAAAAAATGTATGGACCCGAGAGTTTAACCAATAAGGATGAATCGCGCCATGAAGATGAAACATTTTATGTAGTAAGCTAGAATTAGGGTATAAGAAGACCTACTCTTGGTGGGAGGGGTTAGAATGCTGTTCGAATGCTGCGGGCATGCTGAGGGAGATGCTGAAGAAATTAGATGCTGTAGATGGGAGAGTTTGCGGTTGCTGATGCTGACGAGCTGATGCTGCTGCTGTTATTTTCCTTTTTCAGTTGAGTATAAAGATGCAGCTTTAGGAGAACTTTTAATTGATAGATTTTTATTAGAAATATTAGGCTTTCCTCAGAGAGATAGATAGATTGATCCATAGAGTACTTATTATGATAACCTCATTTTTCCGTCTAATAAAAGTGCCTTGCAATTTTAAACTAATCTTATATTGATGATAAATGCAATAATCAGAATAATAAAACTTAATTTCAATTTCCTGCATTCAAAACTTTATATAAACTTTATTATTCTTTAAGCAAATGTCTCAGTGAGTTTCTTTAAGCTAAATGATTAATACTGAAATGGGAAAAGAGTTCATTGTGATTGAGCTGGTCTTAATCACCATCAACTGATTCCTACTAGTTGGTCCATCGACCAATGAGCGGAATACCTTAAAAGCAAATGAGATTTATTATGTTATGATAAAGAGGTATCCCGTCTCCTTCCAGCAAATCGTTTTTCTCCTAGGTTCATTGTCGGAGGAAAATCCAGGGAACAAATGAGTAAGTGAATGTATATGCGGTGTTATGGGCCCCACTGTCATATGGATATAGTGTGTGTGTTAGAGAAATAATTGCACCTGGATGACCAAAGCATAATAGGAGAAAATATTTTATTGTTAGCGCTGGATCACATGTCAGGGCCGTGGTGCAATGTAAGACCCGTGTGTATTGATATACTAGTGCATAGAACATGTCAGGGTTGTGGTGCACTGTAAGAGTCATGCGTATCCATATACTAGTGCATGTAACATGCCAAGGTTGTGGTGCACTGCAAGACCCGTATGTATTGATTATACTAGTGCATGTAAGATGCAGAGTTAGGGTGCACTGTAAGACCCATGTGTAATGATATACTAGTGCAAGTAACATGCCAGGGTTGTGGTGCACTGTAATACCAGTGTGTATTGATCATATTAGTGCATGTAACATGTCAGGGCCGTGGTGCAATGTGAGACCCGTGTGTAATGGTATATACTAATGCAAGTAACATGCCAGGGTTGTGGTGCACTGTAATACCAGTGTGTATTGATCATATTAGTGCATGTAACATGTCAGGGCCGTGGTGCAATGTGAGATCTGTGTGTAATGGTATATACTAGTGTATGTGACATGTCAGGATTGTGGTGCACTGTAATACCAGTGTGTATTGATAATACTAGTGCATGTAAAATATCAGGGTTGTGGTACAATGTGAGACCCGTGTGTGATGGGATATACTAGTGTATGTAGAATGCCAAGTTTATGGTGCACTGTAAGACCCGTGTGTATTGATTATACTAGTGTACGTAACAGGTCAAGGTTGTGATGCACTGTCAGAGCCATGTATATTGATACACTAGTGAATGTTGTAGGAAAGTGGGGTTCTGTTGCAGTGCCCTCCCCCACTTTTTGCCTGCTTTCGACCGTCCAGGATTTTGCGATTCGCAAACAAATTGCGAAATCTGCAGTTTTGTAAAAAGGCTGCGCTTTTTACAAAAGTGCCCGTCAAATTCCTTTTAAAACCCAGCGTTCAGAGTAAAGTTAATGCAATGTGCACCGAAACTCGATATTCGCAGATCTGCCTTGTCTTGCACACTGGTTTAGGTTATAAAACCTATCAGGTTAGTGATAGGAAGTAGTGCCTTTTAGCAGAGTTGTGTACTGTAGTAATAGGTAATAAACCAAAGGCAGCCCCGCTGGACACCAGTACTCGCCAGCAGACTCAGCAGGGAACCAACAGACTCATTGTTGCACTCTGTAATGTCGCTTTACAAGTTGATCGACCGACGCGTAAAATAAGACAAAAGTATTTAGAAGTAAAAAGTGGATAATTTATGTGTGATGAATAGAACGCAGGCACCTGTGCAAAACCCCAAAAACTGAGAGCCAGAGAGTTCAGGGAGAGTATGCTGAGCTGGGGCACAGTCAGTAGGTGGTAGAGCTGTATTTTGCAGTTTCTGGCCGGATCCTCTTGGCTTGGTAATGTCATGCGAACCTGCCTGCGTGAACAGACCTCGGTTCATCATCATAATTACATATTTGCATGTGTGCATGTGCAGTTATACTGATGACCATTTCTGTAGCACACAGTACAAAATAAATAATTTTTGGGTGTTTTTTAAGATCACCACTCAACTCATTGATTTTATCAAAATTCTCATAACAATGGAAGGTTGACGAGCCCTGCAAGGATTTAAATTTATGCCAGGCAGGTCTTATTCACATGTTGTCATAAACACTGTCTCGAGCGCGCTTCTCAATGAGCCGCCATACGTAGGGAATCTGACTTTGTCATCGGCGACGAACTACAGACGCGCAGCAGTGGACTTCAGTTCCCAGAGGGCTCGCCGACTTGACGCATGACGCAGCGCGGTACCGCCCATATAGGAAGTGGCGGCACCCGCGAGAGCGTCGGAAATTCTTCGGCCATCAGAACTTGGCGTTTACAGGATCTTAGCGGTACCGGTAAGGGTGCTATGCACCACATGCCTTCGCCTTTCTGCCAGTAACCCTTTATCCAGGATCAGGTGTTGCCTTACTCGTAAGGGAGCCTCTTCGGACTCTTGCAAACTGTAGACTCTTTTTTGTTGAACTCCTTACCTGTCTCCGTGTTGGCTGGTTACCGGCATTCTTCTACTTGGCTGTGCTGTTCAAACAGTCACGTAGAGACTCTAGACTTATCCTCAGTAGCCAATACACTCTTGGCACATTCGCTCTTCCAAAGTATTCCTTACTCACTCTAGCCAGGAGTGATTCTAGCAATGTTGCAAACTATACTACTTATATACAGATATATTTGAACCTGGAATTGTTGGTGACTTAACCTTCCTTTTTATTGGAACAAGAACCAAATTGAATCACTCATAATATTTATCGTATTGGGACGTTTCTGATGAAGTAGACCTTATTTTCTGCTTTGTTTTTCTGGCTCTACTTAACAGGGTATCACTGAGTGGTATGGGACTACGCTCTATCCTGTGAAGCATAGGGGAGTCTAGAAAGGGTAGGTGCTGAATACATATCTCTTTGACAATGTGAAAAGGAGGGACACACCTTCCGTTGGTTATTTTGTGTATTATGGCATATGTATAAAAATTAGTTTGTTCTATGTTTCCTTCCTTGCAGTCTTAAGCAGAACAACTGGTACTACTACTGCACCACACGTACCTGATAGAAGGTTCCCATCTAAACGTGTTCTTTTTATTTGTTACAGGTATTTGGGAAGGTGTATTTATTTCGTCTGTTCTGAATTGTTTTGTTAGGAAGAGAATACTACACGGTACTTACGATAGTTGTTCTCATTTCAGGTCTCCCTCCCTGCCGTTCCCTTCCTTTCCTTCCCTCACTTGATCCTCCCTTAGACCTTGGCCATTACGGCTATCAAGGCTAGGGCATATCAAGGGGTGGACCCTTCTGAGCATCAAACCGATCCTGAGGACAGTCAAACCTGACAGAATTTCCGACCCAAGAATTATTGTCCTCCCGGTCGGGTTGTGCTGGAATGGCCACTCTTGATGATATACTGGCTGCTCTTGCAGCGGTGCAGGCCGAGCTGGCTGCATCCCGCCAAGAAACAGCGGACCTCAAGGCCAGGGTAGAAGGAATGCAAAGAAACCCATTTAACGTGGGGACGCAGGCGACAGTACCCACTAATGCCATAGTTGTAGAAATACCTGTCTCAATACCGCTAGCCACACCAGAGCGGTTTTACGGAGAATCAAGTAAGGTCCAGGTTTTCCTAACGCAAGTTATGCTCCATTTTTCATGTAAGCAGAAATCATTCCCCACCAATCAGGCGAGGGTAGCCTTTCTTATTTCATATCTGGCGGGCGATGCAGCACAATGGGCAGTGCCCTTAGTAAGCAGAGACGATCCCCTTCTCCATGATTGGGAGGCCTTCAAGGTAGAGTTTTTGAAGGTGTTCGATCGACGAGCTGAATCCTTTACTGCCGACAGGGAATTGCTGGAATTGAGACAAGGCAATAAAGACCTGATAGTATACTTGAATGCGTTTAGGAGACTAGTTGCAGAAACTAAGTGGCCAGAGGCCAAACAAGCCTCTCTCTTTCACCAGGGGTTGAGAGAAGAGCTTAAGGATGTGATTGCTCAAATCGACCCACAACCCACTACCTGTGAGGATCTAATAAATGTAGTGCTACGAATTGATCACAGATTAAGTGAGCGAAGAGGGGATCACAAAAAGAAGGAAAGGAGCATACCTCCAGTCGAAAGGCAAAGAATCACAGAGACAAACAGTGCTTCCGGGGCAGAACCCATGGACATAAGTACCATAAGAGCTGCGTTAACCCCAGCGGAGAAAGAAGTTCGGCGTAAACAAGGTCTTTGTTTATACTGCGGCAAAAAGGCCATTTTGTTCAAGAATGCCCGGTGAAACCCAAGACCAATCGTTTCCGTAGTAACCGAAAGACCACCGCTGCGGTGGATCTGGTGTCGGGAAACTAGAAGACTCGAAGAAAGAAGAAGGGGTTTCTTGGAGTCAGTTACACCTCCCTTCCTTACGGAACGACGATCCAAGGGCGCAGGGGCATTTGTTCATTAATTTACGACTGTTTCTCCAAACAGAGTGGACACCGGCTTCTGCCATGATTGTTTCTGGGGCCACAGGCATATTCATGGATATAGACGAAGCCAAACGCAGGGGTATACGCCTAGTACCTAAAGATACGCCAGAAGAAGTGTATGCAGTAGACGGGAGGAGGCTAGAGACTGGACACATAGGATATAATTCAGAAGATCTGGAGGTTCAATACGGAGACACTCACAGAGAGCGCATAACTTTTAACATCATACATGCCCCCCAGTATGGGATTATACTGGGTTTACCATGGTTGCGCAAACACAACCCGGACATCAATTGGATAGCCAAGACGGTACATATGAACTCATCATATTGTTCTGAACATTGTAAAGCGGTGTCAGAAGGACCCGCTACCGCCTTGGCCTTGAGGATGAGTGTGGCCACCGCAGCAGAAAAAGACACTCAACTACCGTCTACGTACCGGGACTATGCTGAAGTCTTCAACGACGTACAAGCAGAAGTATTGCCTCCTCATAGACAGTATGACTGTCAAATAGACCTTGTTCCAGGGGCACTTGTACCAAGCGGGCGACTGTATGCGTTGACGGAGCCAGAAAATCTCCACCTTAGAACCTATTTAGACAAATACCTGGAATTGGGGTTCATCCGTCCATCAAGGTCACCTGCGGCTTCCCCGCTTTTCTTCATACCAAAGTCTAATGGCGAGCTCCGCGCCTGCATAGACTTCAGAGCGTTGAACGCAATAACAGTGAAGAACCGCTACCCCTTACCCCTCATTCCGGTATTACTGGAACAAATAAAGAAGGCCAAGATATATACTAAGTTGGACCTTAAAGGAGCCTACCATTTGGTTAGAATGAGAAAGGGCGACGAGTGGAAAACGGCGTTCAAGACTAGGTACGGGTTGTACGAATATTTAGTCATGCCTTTTGGATTGTGTAACGCCCCAGCGGCGTTTCAATACTTTTTGAACGACGTCCTGAGAGAAATTCTAGACCGATATGTTGTGGTCTACATAGACGATATTCTCATCTATTCCGAGAATGAGCATCTTCATCTACACCATGTTAAGTCAGTGCTAAAGATCCTACAGAAACACCACCTGTTCTGCAAATTAAGCAAATGTGAGTTTCACGTCACAACAGTGGAATTCCTCGGAGTAATGCTCACGCCATCGGGACAAGAAATGGTGGATAGAAAGATCACTGCCGTAAGAGATTGGCCTACTCCTCAGAATGTGCGAGATGTGCAGTGTTTCATCGGTTTCGCTAATTTCTACCGGCGATTCATACACCAGTTCTCAAGGCTAGCGGCACCCATAACCAAGTTGGTGAGAAAAGCACAGAAGTTCGAGTGGAACCAGGAAGCTCAGGAGGCTTTTCTCGCCCTAAAAACAGCTTTTGTAACCGCTCCCGTTTTAACTCATCCAGATCCAGATAAACCTTACATAGTGGAGGCAGACGCCTCAGACGCGGCTTTGGGAGCCGTTTTATCACAGCGGCACATGTCTACAGGACAAATCCATCCGGTGGCTTATATGTCGAAAACACTAAACGAGGCTGAGAGGAACTACAACATCGCCGAAAAGAGCTCTTGGCCATCAAGAATGCCTTTATGGAGTGGAGACATTTTTAATGGGAGCCAAGCACGTGGTCACGGTGTATACCGACCACAGAAATCTGCAGTTCATGACAGCCGCTAGACATCTTACCCCTCGTCAGCTCAGATGGATGTTATTCTTTTCCGAATATCAGTTCGTTATCACATACAGACCTGGATCAGAGAACAGAAAAGCAGACGCTCTCACCAGACAAACGACAACCAAGGAACCGGAAAACGTAACGGAACAATCCATTATAGACCCCACTAAGGTACTTTGTGCTATTCAACCCAATACCTTTCTAATGGAACTCCTCAAGGGTCTTAACACCTTTTCGTGGAGAACATGGCTAAGGAGCCACACCGAATGGCCTGTTAGGAATGGCTACCCAATGAATAGAAATCGCCTCCTAGTACCTACAGTGAAATTGAGGAAACAGGTGTTCCACTGGTGTCACGAACTACCTGGTGCAGGACATAATGGGGTGGTGAAGACTGTTGATCGCATAAACAGACAATTTTGGTGGCCTTCTCTCCGAAAGGATATCAAGGAATGGGTGAAATCCTGTGAAATCTGTGCACGGATGAAATCCGATCACCTACGACCACAAGGATTATTACAGCCACTCCCTACTCCCAGCGGACCTTGGGAAAGTATCTCATTGGATTTCATTGTCGGACTACCGCCGGATAAAGGAAACACCGTTATTCTAGTAGTCATAGACTATCTAACAAAGATGGGTCACTTCGTGGCTTGTCCGCAGGTACCTTCAGCTGGTCAACTTGCAACAATACTGATGAAACATGTCGTCCGGTTACATGGGTTGCCAAGGACCATTGTATCTGATAGGGGCTCCCAGTTCACGGCCCAGTTCTGGAAGAAGTGGTGTTCCTCATTACACATAACCACGGCCTTGTCCACAAGTTTCCACCCACAGACCGATGGACAAACCGAGCGCCTAAATCAGACGCTCAAACAATATTTGCGTTGTTACGTAAACAACAGTACTGAGGAATGGGTGGATTATCTTTGGCTCGCGGAAATCGCTTACAACAGTGCCACCCACAGTTCCACGCACGCTTCTCCATTTTATTGTACCTATGGATACCACCCAAGGTTTCTTCCCTTCATCCATCCTGCGGAAGACACCAAGCTCCTGAAGTATCCAAGAGAGTGACTGACATCCAAAGAACGCTGGTAAAAACACAGGAATACTTAAAGGCAGCAAAGACCAGGTACAAAAACACAGCCGATAAACACAGAAGACCTGGACCCTTATACACAAAGGAGACCAGGTGTGGTTGTCTACCAAGAACATACGCTTTAAGCAACACAGTGTGTTTAACCCCAGATATATCGGACCTTACAGAATCAATAGATGCATTACTCCTGTAACTATGAAACTGGATTTACCTTCACACCTACGAATCCACCCAGTGTTTCATGTCTCCTTATTGAAACCATCCTATACACAGGTGAGGAAGCTACCGCCTCCACTGATGGTCCATGAGGATGTTGAGTATGAAGTAAAGGGAATACTCGATTCGAGATGGCGGGGCCGCAAACTTTGGTATCTGGTAGCCTGGAAGGGTTATGGCCCAGAGGAGAATTCCTGGGAAGCAGCAGCCGGAGTACACGCGCCCAGGCTAGTGACGTCTTTTCACAGGAAATATCCACAGAAGCCAGCCCCACCAGCGCGCTCTCGTTGAAGGGGGATGTACTGTCATGAACGCTGTCTCGAGCGCGCTTCTCAATGAGCCGCCATACGTAGGGAATCTGACTCTGTCATCGGCGACGAACTACAGACGCGCAGCAGTGGACTTCAGTTCCCAGAGGGCTCGCCGACTTGACGCATGACGCAGCGCGGTACCGCCCATATAGGAAGTGGCGGCACCAGCGAGAGCGTCGGAAATTCTTCGGCCATCAGAACTTGGCGTTTACAGGATCTTAGCGGTACCGGTAAGGGTGCTATGCACCACATGCCTTCGCCTTTCTGCCTGTAACCCTTTATCCAGGATCAGGTGTTGCCTTACTCGTAAGGGAGCCTCTTCGGACTCTTGCAAACTGTAGACTCTTTTTTGTTGAACTCCTTACCTGTCTCCGTGTTGGCTGGTTACCGGCGTTCTTCTACTTGGCTGTGCTGTTCAAACAGTCACGTAGAGACTCTAGACTTATCCTCAGTAGCCAATACACTCTTGGCACATTCGCTCTTCCAAAGTATTCCTTACTCACTCTAGCCAGGAGTGATTCTAGCAATGTTGCAAACTATACTACTTATATACAGATATATTTGAACCTGGAATTGTTGGTGACTTAACCTTCCTTTTTATTGGAACAAGAACCAAATTGAATCACTCATAATATTTATCGTATTGGGACGTTTCTGATGAAGTAGACCTTATTTTCTGCTTTGTATTTCTGGCTCTACTTAACAGGGTATCACTGAGTGGTATGGGACTACGCTCTATCCTGTGAAGCATAGGGGAGTCTAGAAAGGGTAGGTGCTGAATACATACCTCTTTGACAATGTGAAAAGGAGGGACACATCTTCCGTTGGTTATTTTGTGTATTATGGCATATGTATAAAAATTAGTTTGTTCTATGTTTCCTTCCTTGCAGTCTTAAGCAGAACAACTGGTACTACTACTGCACCACACGTACCTGATAGAATGTTCCCATCTAAACGTGTTCTTTTTATTTGTTACAGGTATTTGGGAAGGTGTATTTATTTCGTCTGTTCTGAATTGTTTTGTTAGGAAGAGAATACTACACGGTACTTACGATAGTTGTTCTCATTTCAGGTCTCCCTCCCTGCCGTTCCCTTCCTTTCCTTCCCTCACTTGATCCTCCCTTTGACCTTGGCCATTACGGCTATCAAGGCTCGGGCATATCAAGGGGTGGACCCTTCTGAGCATCAAACCGATCCTGAGGACAGTCAAACCTGACACATGTATCCAGCCAGCACAAAACCCACTGAACTATTTCTCAAGATCAGAACTTGTAATCTGTAATTCATTTACAGGTATTTCAATTTTGTTGTGAAACAATTTACATCTTATAGTGTTTCCTTTCACACCCCATGTAATCCAGGCAACACTGTCACATAGTTCATAGTTCAGTTTACAAAATCCTACAAAATTGCAGCCAGAGAGATAAAGTAATCCTCAATCGCCGATTGAAAAGAATAAGCGGGGATTTGTCAGAAGTCTGAGTCTAACATTTGACCTCTGTCTTTGAACACACAGCAAATGTGACCAGATAAAAACGAACATCTTTATTGTTCATTCACTGTCTGAACACCAGCATGTTTATTTTGGGGGTTCTGCAGCCAGGGGCGGCAGGCACGGCTCGCGGGTGGTGAGGCGGGCGCGAGAGGGGGGGGTACGTGGGGGATGCGGGCTGCTTTAAAAAAATAAAAAATAAAACTTACCTTGCTGCCGCCGCCGGGTCCCACGTCTTCTCTCCTGCTTACCTGTGTCTGACTCTAGGTCGGAACAGGAAGCAGGCAGCCAGTCTCTTACCCATAAGCCAATCACAACGCTACAATGGAGCATTGTGATTGGTCTGAGCACTGTAACAGGGGCTGGAGGGGTGGGCATGTTCTCCATGCTGGCTGTAATGCAGCCTGCATGGAAAACAGGGGAGCCGCATGACTGTTTTGGGCGGCCCGAGAGGGCCGACCAAACAGTCATTGCGCACAGCCACAGGCGTGTTCTACCGCTGCAGCTATGCCCGCCCCCTCACGCACTGCCGCAGCAGGAGGAAAAAATAAAATGATAATAACATTCTGTTATTCTCATTTTATTTTTTCCTTTCTTTGCTGTTCCTGGCAGTGGGGCGATGCACCTCCGCCTTAGCGGAGGAGCCGCCACTGTCTGCAGTGCCCCTACCTGCAGCACCCCTACTCCCAGTGCTATGATGCTGGATCCATTGCGTATCCTTCCTTTGCTGATTGCCGTAGTTGGGGAGGATGGATCATGTTATTCGCAAACTCATCGTTTAGTGGAAGTAGCATGTCAACTAAGTTAGTAGAAGTTTGTGAGCGCTTATCTTCCAGTTTATTCACTATCAATGGTTTAGAATGACGTTTTAGTGAAGTGAGACAAAAGTCTTGCCCTAAGCTTGTCTCGGTTACTTAAATTCCTTCCAGCCACCCCCACCCACATCACATTTTGTAGGTATGGAGCTGAGAAGCTGGGTGTCACTCTACGGTGCTTCTTAGCCTTTTGTCAATTTCAATAACTATGTACATAGGAGCAGGCGGGTGAGATATGTTCTTTAACACTCTGAGCCCCGCTTACTGTCATTTGTTTGGTTCTCCCTGTGCGGAATATAGTTTGTAATACCTAATTAGCATTTGTTAGGTATGCCCCCCCCAGGGGTGTAACTTGGCCTTTTTACCCTTCAGACATATTTAGGTAAGGAGAACTTTTGGGTGAGCAGGGCCAGTGCTGTCCCAAAAATAGGAAAATTATCCTGCTAAGAGGTGCCTGTATTCCTTTAGCTGTATAAAGGTGCTGCCCAAGTTGGCAGGAGCTATCTCAGAACAGATAATATTTTTCTGCTGAGAATTTTAACTGCTGCCTTAGTAACAGTAAGAAATACTAAGATGTGCAAGTACTGTCTTTATTCCCCAAAATAACACTGTCCTGCAGAGAAGTACCAGTGTGCCTAGACAAAGTCACTATCCCTGATTGTGGCAGATGCAAGTGAAGAGGATAGAGTCATGTTCCCTAATTGTGGCAGATCACAACTAATGTGTCCACAGACACGCCTGCACCATCCCTCTACCCAGACCCTCCAGGATTTCTGCTGGGGCACTCTGTTAATTTTTTTTTCAAATGAAGGAATTTGGGCCCGCTGCCTGTAGGCATGCAGCGAGACCCACTAGGGTCAATTTTTGTTTTGTTTTTAAAAAGAAAAAAACATAATTTGCCGCAAAAATGCTGCAAACTTTCCATTTTTGTGCTGCTAAATTCATGTTTTTGTGCCGCTAAATTTACTAATTTATGTCGAAATATCCTGGGGGTCTGGCTAATCAGGTCCCCAGTACCAGTGTTCCTTCCCAAAACTGTACCTTTGTTTCCACATTTGGCACACCTCTGGCTCACATATAAGTACCTTGTAAAAGCTACCAGTGGTGCCAAGGGCCTTGTGATCAGACAGTGCCTCTAAGGGCTGCAGCATGTATTATGCCACCCTAAGAGACCCCATATCAAACACAGGCATACTGCCACAGCAGCCTGCATGTTTTGGTGCAGATAAAAGTAAAGAGTCGACCTGACACACATCATGGTGTGCCAGGCCTGCCGGCAATGCAAGAGGCATAAATATGTCACTCCTACAGCAGGCTGCACTATACCTCATGTGAAGGCATAACTTCTTAGACATTATAAGTGCACAATGAAGCCATACTGAGTATATGGGCTGGGAGCTTGTTACTACGAGTTCCACAGCTCCCTAATGGCTTCATTGTATTTCAAGATGTTTGGTACCAAACATCTCAGCTTAATAAACCTACACTGATGCCAGTTTCAGATTTATTAATAAAATGCATCTAGAGGGCACCTCAGAGGTGCCCCCTGAAACCCTACCAACTCACTAGTGTGTGCCTGACTGGTCCCCACCAGCCTGGTATCTCTGGACAAGTTTCTGTGTGGGAGTGGTTATACAAAGGCTGTAGTCACCCTAAAGTAAAGCAGCCCATTGGATACTACCTTCTAACCCATGTAACGCCCCTAAAGTTAGAATTGTAGGGGCACCCCTGAGCTTTACTCCTCAGATTCCTGATGACCTATGAAGCCCGGACAACGAAAACCCGCAATAGCAAGAAAGAAGTGGGACCAGTGACTGACTCTGTGCCAGCCCTGCTGGCCTGTCTGCTGTCTTTTGTCCTTGCTACAAAAGTTGACTTGTCCTACAGGCCCAGCGACCTCCAAGCAATGGGAGGGCTGCCTGCCTTCAACTAAGTCTCTAAATCTCCCATGGACAGTGGGCCTGTCAGAAGAAACCAACTTTAAAGAAGAAGAACCTCTGCCCTGAGGGACTGCGAAACAGCCTACCGGGCCCACCTCTGCACCTGACGCCCACGGCCTCAGTCCAAGTGACCCATTGGTTCAGCAAAGGTTCCCTACCGATTCAGAGCAACAGTCCACCGCGGGTTAACCCTAGCCGGACTCTACGTCGATGCCTGCAACCTCTGCACGACAACCCCCCAAATGCGACCTGCACCGGTAAGCTGTTTTCCGACATCAAAGGACATCCCTGCACCCGGAGCCCTTGGGCCTTGGGGAGATCAACCAACGGTGTCCCAACGCTCCAGCTCATCCCAACTTACCTGTGCCGCTGTAGGTTTCCATCGATCGGCCTCCTGACATGAGCCTGCAGCATTTTTCCAAGTTCGAGATTCCCCATTGGTGTGCATTGGGCGCCCAACGCTGTGTTGGCACCCGGCCGCCCCTGTGCTGCTGGATGTGTACGTTTGGTGCTGCCTTGTGGCCCCCCCCTTGTGCTTACCTTAACCTCCAGAGACTGGGTTACCAAAGCATGATACCTGCAAGTAGTTTCACTTCGATTGACCCTTTCTCCATTGGATAACATTTGACCAGATCCTGAGTTTGACCTCTGCACCTGGCCATCTCAGTGCCCCTACTGGTGCAGTTTTGTCACTTACCTGAACCATACCTAATGCCAATTCTTTATCCAGAAACTCAATATTGTAAATCATTTACTTACCTGCATATTGCTGATTGTGTTTCCTCCCAAAAGATAACATTGTACTGTTGAAAAATGCAATGTGTCAATTTTTTGCATTGATATAGCAAAATTTATTTACATGCATAAAAGTATCTTTGTCTCTATAAAATAAACATACCAAAAGTAATATTTTTACAAACCATTGGTCTCGGATTTAGTCATTGAGTGTGTGTTTCATTTAAGCCTGTGTGTGTACAACAAATGCTTAGCACTGCCCTCTGATAAGCCTAACTACTCACCTACACTACCACAAAAGAGAGCATTAGTGTTATCTACTTTAGCCTCTGTAAAGCCTCTGGGGATCTACTGGACTCTGTGCACACTATACCTTATTTTGGTATAGTATATACAGAGCCAGCTTCCTACAAATGTAACATGTTAGGGTTCTGAAGCACTTTAAGACCCGTGTGTAAGGGTATATACTAGTGTCTGTAACATGTCAGGGTTGTGGCGCACTGTAACACCCATGTGAATTGATTATACTAGTGCATGTAACATATCAGGGTTGTGTTGCACTGTAAGAGCTGTGTTTATCGATATATTAGTGCATGCAACATGTCAGGATTGTGGTGTACTGTAAGAGCCGTGTGTAAGGGTATATACTACTGTCTGTAACATGTCAGGGTTGTGGTGCACTGTAAGACCCATGTGCAATGATATAATAGTGCATGTAATATGTCAGAGTTTTTTTTTTTTAAACAGATTTTATTTGTCAAATAACACATATGAGGCAGAGCTCTGTACCCAGAAACTTCTGCATAATAAGTTTACATCATCATGATTTGACTTTTAAAGAGACACAACCAAGGAGAAATGGAGAACAATACAAATGAAGAAAACAAAAAGGAAGAGAAAGAAAAATTAAACATAACAACCCCCTCCTTTCGCACTAAGGTTTTTCTTGAAGTAGCACACCATAAGAAACAGAACCCACACAAATAGATGTAGCACATTATTGCCCCAAGGCCTATACCTTGCTTCTAAATAGGAACTTAAACTGAGTCAGGCATTCCTGCCGGTGAAACGGGTTCTAGCTGTAGGCCTCGATAGTCTGCCCATCGCTTCCAAATTTTAAAGTGTTTTTGCGGGCACCCCCTTGCTGTGAAAATTGGGATCTCTAAACCCATGCAGAAGTCCAGGCCATTCTTCCACGCAGTCAGGGAAGGTGCTGTCGGTGCCTTCCATGCCCTAGCGATGTCTCTTTTAGCCAGAGTAAACCCCAATAGCATAAGGTGACGTTTGTAGATGTTGCCCCCCACCTCTTCCATGATATGTAAAGGGACCAGCTTCGGTGTACGGGAGAGATCCCAACCCAATACCTCTGAGAGGCAGGCCATAGCACCCCTCCAAAATTGCGCCAGAGCAGGGCAGTGCCAAACCGTATGTAGAAGTGTACCCTCTTCTTGGTCGCACCTGAGGCACACAGGGGAGGCCACCATTCCCGCCTTCTACAATCTGACTCTGGTGAAGTATACCCGGTGGAGATACTTGAACTGGATAAGGCGCAGGCGCACCGCTATTGCAGCACCCCGCGGGGAGGCTAATGCTTCCGTCCAGTCCTCCCCCTCCAGTGGGCCTACATCGCTCTCCAAGGCCTCCCTAAGCTTCTGCAGCGTGGAGGAGCTATGTGTAACTAACGATTGATAGATTTTAGATATCTTATGGTCCTGGGGATCTCCCATAAATACCTTCGCCTCGATCGGGCTAAACTCCGCCAGTGACTCTAGGCCCTCCAAACTAGGGGTGATGGCATGCCGGAACTGGAGATACCTATAAAATTGGGTCTGTGGCATCTGAAAGTCCCGCTGGAGATCCTGAAAGGACTTCAGGACCGGTCCCCTCATAACATCTCCCAAGGTAGAGATGCCAATGCTGTCCCAGCCGCGAAACCCAGATAGGGTGGCCAGCTGTGGCAATCGCCCATTATTCCAAAGGGGAGTCTCCCTTGTCAACCTATTCCACCACCCCATTTTCCGAAGAGCCTGCTTCCAAACCTGGAATATGACCCTCGTAGCTGACGGCAAGGAGTTGCGTAGCGGCGCCGAGTACAATATAGTATGTAGGGTATGATCCCCCATAAACCGCTGCTCAACCGCATAGGCAGGGTCCATCCTATCCCCGTACCACCACTCATTCAACACAAGCAAGTGCGAGGCCATGTAATACGATTGAATGTCGGAAGTCGCCAGCCCCCCGCAATATGTCCACTGAAAACACGTCCGCAGCGCAACTCTAGCCACCCCTCCGGCCCACAAAAACTGCCCCAGGGCCGTGTTGACCTGTCGGAACCATTTGGGAGGAATCGGATATGGGTGGTTCTGCAAGTGGTATAGTAGACGGGGAAGCGAGACCATCTTAAAGATAGCCGATCTACCATAAATGGATAGGGGCATATGGGACCAGGTCATAAGATCCTCCTGTACACGCGCCCATATCGGCGCCAGATTTCTATCCCAAGACACGCGGGGCACGTCTGACAGAAATACCCCCAGATACTTCACACCCCCGGTGGTCACCTGAACTAACGAGGTCCATGACCCCACGCCCCCCGCATCCCCCAGGACCCACAAAGTGGACTTTTGGGGGTTCATATACAATCCCGATGTCTCCCCAAAGATGTGCATGATGCGAAGCAGCCTCGGTCCCGTCCTATTGACATTAGTAAGAAAGAATAACACATCATCCGCATACAATGCAATGCGGTCCGATAGTCCATGGGCCCATTCAAAACCGGTCACCTGTGCATCCATTCGCACCCAAGCAGGTAGGGGCTCCATAGCTAACGCAAATAAGTATGGTGACAAGGGGCAGCCCTGTCTGGTGCCCCTCCCGATGGGAAACGTAGAGGAAGTAGAGCCAGCCACATGTACCGAAGCGGTTAGGTCGGTATAGAGCAAAGTCAGTAGGACAGGAACCGCGGGCCAATATTCAGGCGGTGCAAAAGCGCGAACAGATAGACCCAACTAAGGGAATCAAATGCCCTATCCATATCTGCCAGGAGCAGCGCTGCTTGTTCACCCAACCCCTTAATAGCTGTGATAGCCACATGCGCTCGGCGGATATTGTGGCGTGTCGCTCTTTGAGGCATAAATCCGGCTTGATCTGGATGCACCAGGGTGGTAATATGGGACCGAAGGCGATTGGCCAGAGCTTTGGCCAGAATTTTTGCCTCTACGTTCAACAAAGAGATAGGGCGATACGACGTGTGCTGGTCCGGGGGTCGGCCCGGCTTATGGAACACCACCACCTCTGCATGTCTCCAGTCACGGGGAAGACATCCTCGCTCCCTGGCCTCATCGACCACTCTAAGAAAATGGGGCCCTGCGGAAAGTAGTTCTTAAAATATTCGCAGGGGAAGCCATTGGGACCCGGGGCCTTCCCAGAGTTCAAGTCCCCCAGGGCGGCACCCAGCTCCTCCACCGTAAATGGAAGATCGAGCTCTGCGCGTGCTTCACTAGATAGGGCCATAGGCGGGAGGTCGTCGAGAAAGCGGAATATCACGTCCTCATGCAGACACTCCCTGGGGGCATAAAGCTCCAAGTAATATGATGCAAAACTTTCGGCAATCTCGGTGGGATCTCTAATGGGGTCCCCATCCGAGCCAGTTATATTAGGGAGAGCCTGGGGGTACAGTGCCCCTACACAGCCTGTGGAGTAACTTACTAGACTTATCCCCCCACTGATAGACCCTGCTCCGGGTTGCCAGCCATGCCAGGCGGGCCTCATCCAACAAAAGGTCCGCGTGTGTCTGTTGTGCCATCAATAATTGGCAGCGAATCTGAACACCGTTTCCCCTCTACTGCGACCCTCAAGCTCTATAATGTTGGCCTCTGATTTTAGAAGGGACTCCCTATGCTCTCTGCGAGCCGCCGAGCAGAAGGAGATATCGACGCCCCATATGGTAGGTTTCATTGCTTCCCACAAGGGTTCTGCCCCCTCCACCGATCCTACATTAACCTCCTAGTAGCGGTCAATGGCACTCTCAATCTGTACCCTATATGCCTCATTCTGTAGATCCCAGACCAAGAGGCGCCATCTGAAGGGCTGTCGCGCTGACCCACCTGAAGGGTGAGGGTCACTGGCGAGTGGTCTGACAAACCCTGTGGGAGGATGTCAGCCTCCACCACTCTGCCTGCCGCTGCCAGGGGCACGAATATATAATCAAGCCGGGAATAGGAATCATGCACAGCCGAGAGATAGGTGTATCCCTGCTCATTCCCAAGTAACCGATGCCAGGGGTCCTCCCAACCAAGCCCCGTGACCAGGGAGTGTAGTCTAGTGGATCGATGGACATCCTGGTGGCCCCCTGGCCTCCATCTGTCCCTGACCACTTCCATCACATCATTCCAGTCCCCCCCAACCACCGACAGGCCCTCCGGCATCTCCACCCACAAAATTATGAGGCGCTCTATCAATCCCCAGGAAAGCGGCAGGGGAGCATAGACACATCCCAGCACCACTCGCTCTTCACACACAGTGCCCTGAAGAAACAGATATCTCCCCTGGGTGTCAGTCCACATTTTAATATGTTTGTATGGTACCCTATGGTGGATTAGGATTGACACCCCCCGGGAGCCCCTTTCAAAGCCCGAGTGAAACACTTGGATGTATCCATAGCGTTGTAGGCACAGTGCCTTCGTCCCCATAAGGTGCGTCTCTTGTAGCATGAGAACATCGGTTTGAGCACGCTTGGCTTGCTGGAGTATGGCCCCTCTTTTGATTTTATCCAACACCCCCCTGACATTCCAGCTTACTATGCGGAGGGTACCAAGGTAGACCCGCTGTTTAACCAATGGGACTGCCATACACGCTCCTAGTGACCGATACAGGTGTAGGGATAATCATCTGGTGTGCATATAGCGACTTTATAACCGTGTAAAATAGTGCGATCAGAGAACTAAAACAGCCCAACAACCCCCCACCCTATACCTCAGAACTACTGAAGTCTCTGTCGCGGCGGGAGCGGCCTGCGGACCCCCACACCCGCCAATGGATCCCCCCCTTACAGCCCATCGTCCATAGGCGCTCCCTCCGTCAGACGAAGTCCGGCAGAGCTGATGGCCCACATTCGTGCTTCTCCGGTCTAGGTCAATAGTATCCAAGTCTCTTCGGACTGGGGTCCCCTACAATGACTACGAGGCTGAGGTATGCTGCTGAGGAGCCGGTTCGGCCCGGGATGAGCCACTGCATGATTGAGATCGACGTCTGGACCTGGAGCGTTTATTCCCCTTGGGTTTTGGCTTGGGCAGCTTCCGAACCACCTCACTGGACGAAGAGTCCGACTCCCTTCTCGGCGGCGTGTGTGGACGAAGCTTCACTGTCTCGTCAGTCCACTGAAAAACCTCCTCCGGCGAGTCAAAGAACAGGGTGCGGGACTGATAGACTACTCGCAGTCGGGCTGGGTATAGCAAGACATATGGAAGCTGGAGGCCACGAAGCCGAGCCTTGGCTGCCAGAAACGATTGTCTCCGCTGTTGAACCAGCCTCGTGCAATCGGGAAATACCATAATACGGGCACCATCATATAGTAATGGTTCCTTGGCCCTGGCCTGCTTCAGGATAACGTCCCGATCATGGTAATTCAATAGCTTAGCTATAATCGGCCTCGGTCGGGCCCCAGGCGGAGGCTTCTGCATAAGGGCTCTATGGGCACGCTCAATCACAAAACACCGAGAGAGGGATTCCGAGGGGAGCCAGCTCTCCAGCCACCGAGTGAGGAACCGCTCCATGTCCCCCCCCTCGCAGCCTTCAGGAAAGCCGACAAAGCGGAGATTGTTACATCTGGCCCTGCCTTCTGCATCCTCCACTCGCGTCGCCAGACCCCATTGGGCCGTCTCCAGTGAGGCCACTCTTTTTTGCAAGCTAGTGACCACGTCTTCCACTCCAGAGATCCTGGTCTCGGCCTCCGTAATGCGCCCCACTGCGTTGCGCAAGTCCTGCCGAAGCAGATTGACGTCGGAGGCGACTGCCCCGATTTTGGCATCCAGGGCGTCTTTGGATTGCGTGATGGCCGCCATGAGCACAGCATTATCAGGTATGCCCCCCTGTGCTCCTCCAGGCTCAGGCGCGGCAGCCCCAGGGCCAGTAAACTTGTCCATTGTGCTCTGTTTGGAGGAGCCCCCTCCTGTTTTATCTTTCGTCTTGATGGCCTCTGAGCCTCCCAGCTCACCAGACAGCCCCACTCCCGTTCACAATACAATTCAGACAGGGCAGAGGATGCTCCCAGATGTAAAACCGGGGGGGGGGAGGCTCACTCCAGAAGGTAGGTCGGTCTCCCACAGCGCCACCAGCCAAGGGTGTTCGAGCCCGGGTGGGAACCACCCGCCCACAAGCTGCACCAGGCACTAACCCGGCCACCTCCGCAGGCATGCGTGTCCCCTCCCCCCCCTAATGGGTGCCCCACCCTCTCTCTCACCATCACATTAGTGGGCACCCCGATTCAGGCAAGGCTCCGGGCCCTCCGACCTGCGTCGCTCCACCACTTTGTATCACCAATGTCCAGTGCAGGCAGTGGTCAATGTCAAATGGGCCGGGTCCCAAGGTCCGGGCCCTCCAGAGCTCCCAGCACTATAGCAAACACTTCTTTGTGCAGGGTGTGGAAGAGACCAGGCGCCCGGAGCACACCGCAGGCCCTGCAACCCACGGTCTCCACCACGCAGGCCCAGTCCTTCCAACCCCCCAAACAGGGCCACTGGCGGGTTCACTCGAGGCCCGCGCGACCCGATTCTGGCCGCCGAATGAGGGACCGTCACATGCTAGAAAGGGGGCAGGGGGCCCATGGCCACTCACCCCGCACCCACGGGCGGCCTTGCGCCGCCGCGTTGGCACCGCACCCCGCCAGCACCCACACCAATAGTATCTAGGGTCTCCTCTGCACCGTCCGGCGCTAGTGTCCATGCTGCCCCCCACCGGGTATCTGGGTAACAACTAGACACTGCGCCACCCCCTCTGGGAGTCTTCAGCATGCGTTCCACAGTCCCCACGGCCGCCCAGGACTGTCGATGCCCCCACACGCACTCAATCCTGCACCCTCCCCCGGAGGCTCGTGCGACCCGAAACGGCCGCCGATACGAGCCCGCAATGCGAGGGGGAGGGGAGGCGTACCTGGGCAGCTCACCGGGCGCCGGGTGATGGTCTCTGAAGCGGCCCCTCTCTGCAGCACAGGCCCAGCACGAGACCGCGAGCAAGGCTCCATTCCAGCGGCCCCCGCGGCCCGATGTGGCCGCCGATAGCAATGGTGGAGATCGAGGGGGAGGGGCATAGGAGAGGTCTGCCCGCCGACTGCAGGAGATCGCGGCCGGTCGGCCGCCGCTTTGCCGGATCTCCCCGGGCAGCGATGATTTCAGTAAGGCACTCCGCTACCGGCTCCACACGCCACGGGAGTCCGCCACTCCACCATACACAATCCCGCGAGGCGTGGCAGGCGTCCGCGAGGCCCCGTCCCAGCTCCGCTGCGTGCAGGCCGTAGTCCGGGCCGCCGCCTCCCAGTGCTGAAAACTGCACTCCAGGTACGGTTCGGGGTTCAAAATGCAGCCCCCCCGCACCATATCCGGGACGCGGTCGGATCACCAACTGTGACCGGGGAAGCAGGATAATTATAGGATAATTGCTAAGGCTGAGCGGAGCTCACCTAGCACACGTCCACCATCTTGACTTGCTAGGCCACGCCCCCAATATGTCAGAGTTTTGCTGCACTGTAAGACCCGTATGTGTTGATTATACTAGTGCGTGTAACAAGGCAGGTTTGAGGAGAACTGTAAAACCAGAGTGTATTGATTATACTAGTGCATGTAACATGTTTGTGGTGCACTGTAAGAGCTGTGTGTATTGATTTACTAGTGTATGTAACATGTCAGTGTTGTGGTGCACTGTAAGAGCCGTGTGTATCGATGTACTAGTGCATGTAACATGTCAGCATTCTTGTGCACTGTAAGAGCTGTGTGTTTCGAAATACTAGTGCATGTAACATGCCCCGGTGGTGGTGCACTGTAAGAGTCATGTGTATTGATACACTACTGCATGTAAATGTAAGGGTTGTTGTGCAGTGTAAGAGCTGTGTGTATCGATATGCTAGTGCATATAATATGTCAGGGTTGTGATGCACTTTAAGAGCTGTAATCTTGTTAGCCCTGGCACCATTGGCGTGGGTCTCCCCTGCATTTTTGCCTTTGCCTCCTGTGTTTTTGCTGTGTGTTGGACTCCGTTTTGCTGGTCTAGATGCTTAGGGCACTTTGCCATTGCTGTTCAGTGCCAAAGTGCAAGTACTCCCTTTGTAAATTGTGGTTATGGATTGGTGTTTCCATGATTGGCTGATATGATTTACTAGTCAGTCCCTAGTACAGTGCACTGTGTGTGCCCAGGGCCTGTAAATCATATACTGCTAGTGGGCTGCGGCCCTGATTGTGCCACCCACATAAGCAGCCTGTAAATGTAACTCTGGCCTGCCATTGCAGAGCCTGTGTGCAGTCTAGTACTGCCATGTCGACTTGGCAAGTGTACCCACTTGCCAGGCCCTAACCTTCCCTTTTCTTACATGTTAGTCACCCCTAAGGTAGGCCTAAGGTGCCCCTGTGGGCAGGGTGCAATGTATGTCAAAGGTAGGACATGCCTTGATGTGTGTGGCATGTCCTGATACCAAATTACTGCCAATTTCGTTTTTCACTATTGCAAGGCTACCCGTTCCCATAGGATAGAATGGGGAGTTTGCTTATAACATCTTATAAACATAACTACTAACCCTGGGCAGAGTTCGCGGAGTTGCACTACGCGGAACACCGCGAAGTGCATAAAAAACTCTGTCGCACTACGCAAAGCTACACGAGCGGCGGAGTATGATAGAAAAATGCAGTTCGCGGTGATTGCACAGTGCCGGATGCTTGTCCGCACTGTGCAATCATTGCGAACGGCACCATGCACAGTGCAAGCTTTCCTTTTCTGCCGCTCAAGTAGATTTTTACTCGAGCGGCAGCTTTCTCCACGCGAACGGGCAGTTTCTCAACGTGAGCGGTCGCGACCATACGCGACCACTCGCAATGAGAAACCTGACCCCCCCCCCGCGTTGAGAAATCTCGCCGGGATGTTGATTTTCCATGCTCGCGCTCGCCAACTTGATGTTGACGATCGCGAACGAGGAAAAATCTCGCCGGGAGGTTGATTTTCCTCGCTCGCGGTCTCCAACTTGACGTTGACGAACGCGAGCGAGGAAAAAACTCCGCTCCGCGAAGCGGAGTTTTTCAGAACTCCGCGATCTCCGCGTAATGTGGAGTGCAGAAAACTCTGCAAACTCCGCGAGCGGAGCGGAGTTCACGGCCCAGGCCTAATAACTACCCCTGGGAACAACGTAGGAAAATACAGTTTGATATGGCTGAACTCAGAATGTGAAAATACATCTTTTAGTGAGCTTGATTTTTACATTCTGTGTTTGAAAATACCACTTTTAAAAAGTAGGTATTTCCTTCCTTAGCCATCCAGTGTGCCTCTGCTAGGTTTGTGTATTGCATGTCTGGCTTTGGAATGGCAGGGGCTGGGGAGGAGCAGTGGCTCCAGTAAGTCTGATGAGTCAGGGCTGGGCTGAATAGACCTGGGCTGCATTTAGAGTAGGGGGAGGAGATTTCCTTTCACCTGAATGGGCCTGGTCTGCCTTCCACAATGCAGTATCCACCTCCTGCCAGGAAGCTGCACCAGAGAGGACAGAACTGGTTTCGACCAAGCACAGGGCTTCTCTGCCACCAAAAGAACAAAGGATTTTGTACTATAATTACTGGGGCCCAGACCCCAGAACTTTAGATCACTTCTGGGTAATCAAGAGGAACCTTTGCCAAGGAGAAGAGCTGGAAATGCTTAGGAGGAATACTGCCCCTCTGCTGTTTGCTGTCTGGGGTTGGCCTGCAGTAGCTACTTTCTACCAAGGAAAGGGAAAAGGACTTTGCTGTTTGCTGTGTCCCCTGCTTGGGGTAGATCTCCAAGGGCTTGACGAAGAGCTTGCCTCCTGTTCTGTCTCAGGGACACAAATACTTCACCCCCAGTTCCCCTGAACTTCCTTGCTGGGAGTTCTGTCCTGCTAACGGGTGCCTGCTGTTTGTTTTGGACCTCCGGAGGCTGTTTGCTGCTGGGAGCTGGAAAAGTAATGCAACTTTGAGAAGCGTGACGCATCCGCACCTGTTTCTGATGCATCGCCGAAGAAATCGTCGCAGCGCCTGCCCGCTGCTCGAGAAATCGCAGCACGCCGCATCGAGTGCACCGGTCTCCAAAGTCTGAGATCACCGCGCCGATTCCGACGCAAGGCCTGCTGTGCGGCTGCAAGAATCCACGCATCGCCCCGGATCGTCACATCGCACCGAGGCGCCAAGTCTGTCGCATCGTTGGGGGACGCAGTAAGAAACCAACGCATCACCTGCCCACGCAGTAAGAAACCGACACATCACCTCCTCTCTGGTAAGGAACCGACGCATCACCTCCCCTGCGGAGCAGTAAGGAACTGACGCATCACCTCCCCCGGAGCAAGAGACGGACGCATAACCTTCCCTGAGTGTAAGGAACCGACGCATCACCTTCCCTGCGGACCTTTTTGTTTTGTGCGTGACGCATCCAAGGTACTTTGTGTGAAACGTGTCGCATCTGCAATTTGCTTTGAACTGAACTATTTCTACCATCTGAAAGTCATATTTTTATTTACTGTATTGTGGATTTTTGTCATTTGGTCTTGTTTTGGTTTAGATAAAGATTACTTATTTTTCTAAACTGGTGTGGTGTCCATTTGTAGTATTTTCACTGCATTACTGTATGTGTTCACAAATGCTTTACACACTGCCTCTGAGATAAGCCTGTCTGCTTGTGCCAAGCTACCAAGGGGGTGAGCAGGGGTTATTTTAGAAGTGTATCCCCATTACCCTGACTAGGAAGAAGGGTCCCTACTTGGACAAAGGCACCTACCTCTGCCAACTAGAGACCCCCATTTCTAACAAATCTGTATCGATACACTATTGCATGTAACATGTCAGGGTTATTTTGCAGTGTAAGAGCTGTGTGTATTGATTTACTAGTGTATGTAACATATCAGGGTTGTGGTGCACTGTAAGAGCTGTGTGTATCGATATACTAGTGCATGTAACATGTCAGGGTTGTGGTGCACTGTAAGACTTGTGTGCAATGATATAGTAGTGCATGTAATATGCCAGGGTTGGGGAACACTGTAAGAGCCATGAGCATTAATATACTAGTGCATGCAACATGTCAGGGTCATGGTGCTATGTAAGACCTGTGTGTATTGATATACTAATGCATGTAACATGTCAGGATTGTGGTACACTGTAGGAGCTGTGTGTTGACTGACATACCAGTGCATGTAACATGCTAGGGTTGTGGTGTACTGTAAGAGCAGTATGTATCGATATACTAGTGCATGTGATGTCAGGGCTGTGGTTCATTGTAAGACATGTGTGTAATGATGTACTAGTGCATGTAAAATGTCAGAGTTGTGTTGCATTGTAAGAGACGTGTGTATTGATATACTAATTCATGTAACATGTCAGAGTTGTGGTGCACTGAAAGAGCTGTGTGTATTGCTAATACTAGTGCATGTAACATGTCAGGGTTGTGGGGCATTGCAAGATATGTGGGTACTGATTATACTAGTGCGTGTATCATGTCCGTGTTATGGTGCAGTGTAATATTTGTGTGTATTGATTTACTAATGCATGTAGTATGTCAGTGTTGTGGTGCACTGTAAGACCCATGTGTATTTATATACTAGTGCGTTTAACATGATAGGGTTGTGGTGCACTGTAACAGCTGTGTGTATTGATTATACTACTGCAGGTAGCTTGTCAGGGTTGTGGTGCACTGTTACAGCTGTGTGCATTGATATAACAGTGCATGTAACACATCAGGGTTAAGATGCACTGTAAAAGCTATACTTATTGATAACACTAGCGCATATAACATGTCAGGGTGTTGTGCACTGTAAGACCCGTGAGTATTGATAATACTAGTGCATGTAACATTTTAGGGTTGTGGTGCATTGTAAGAGTCATGTGTATTAATATATTAGTGCATGTAACATGCCAGGGTTGTGGTGCACTGTAAGAGCCATGTGTATTAATATACTAGTGCATGTAACATGTCAGGGTTGTGGTGCACTGTAACACCTATGTGTATTTATATACTAATGCATGTAACATATTAGGGTTGAGGGGCACAGTAAGAGCCATGTGTATTAACATACTAGTGCATGTAAAATGTCAGGATTGTGGCGCACTGTAGGAGCTGTCTGTTGATATACTAGTGCGTGTAGCATGTTAGAGTTGTGGTGCACTGTAAGAGCCATGTGTACTGATATACTAGTGTATGGAACATGTCTGGATTGTGGTGCACTGTAAGACCCGTGTGTATTGATTATACTAGTGCAAGTAGGGTTGAGGGGCACAGTAAGAGCTGTGTGTTTTGATATATTAGTGCATGTAAAATGTCAGGATTTTGGTGCACTGTAAGACCCGTGTGTATCAATATACTAGTGCATATAACATGACAGGGTTGTAGTGCACTGTAGGAGCCGTGTGCATTGATATACTAGTGAATGTAACATGTTAGGGTTGTGGTGTACTGTAAGAATAGTGTGTATCGATATACTAGTGCATGCAACACGTCAGGGTTGTGGGACATTGTAAGACGTGTGTAATGATATACTAGTTCATGTAATATGTCAGAGTTGCAGTGGCGGTCGGTACAGGTATACGCGGTGGGCGGGTGGATAGGGGTATTGGAAGTCGACAGACGTCGGAATATTTATAAATAAATAAATAAATAAATAATACCTATTCCGTCGTCCGTCACGGCGCTTACCTGAGCCGGCCACCGCTGCAGAGTTGTGTTGCATTGTAAGAGCTGTGTGTATTGATATACTAATTCATGCAACATGTCAGAGTTGTGGTGCACTGTAAGAGCTGTGTGTATTGATAATACTCGTGCATGTAACATGTCAGAGTTGTGGGGCATTGTAAGACATGTGTGTACCGATACACTAGTACATGATTCATGTCAGGGTTCTGGTATACTGTAAAACGTGTGTGTATTGATTATACTAGTTCATGTAACATTCCAGCGTTATGGTGCAGTGTAAGATTTGTGTGTACTGATATACTAGTGCATGTAGAATGTCAGGGTTGTGATGCACTGTAAGACCCATATGAATTGATTATACTAGTGCATGCAACATGTCAGGGTTATGGTGCACTGTAGGAGCCGTGTGTATTGATATACTAGTGCATGTAACATGCTAGGGTTGTAGTGCACTGTTAAAGCTATGTGTATCGAGATACTAGTGCATGTAACATGTCAAGGTTGTGGCGCACTGAAAGAGCCGTTTATAATGATATACTAGTCAATGTGACATGTCAGGGTTGTGGTGCACTGTAAGAGCCGCCTGTATGATATAATAGTGCATGGAACATGTCAGGGTTGAGGGGCACTGTAAGAGCTGTGTGTTTTGATATACTAGTGCATGTAACATGTCAGGGTTGTGGGGCATATAAGACGTGTGTACCGATAAACTAGTGCATGTTTCATGTCAAGGTTGTGGTGCAGTGTTAAAGCTGTGTGTATCGAGATACTAGTGCATGCAGCATGTCAAGGTTGTGGAACATTCTATGGTGTGTGTAATGACATACTAGTGTACATAACATGTCAGTGTTGTGGTGCACTGTAGGAGCCGTTTATAATGATATACTAGTGAATGCAACATGTCTGGGTTGTGGTGCACTGTAAGACACGTGTGTATTGATTATACTAGTGCATATAACATGTCAGGGTTGAGGGGAACTGTAAGAGCTGTGTGTTTTGATATACTAGTGCATGTAAAATATCAGGATTGTGGTGCACTGTAAGACCTGTGTGTATCAATATACTTGTGAATATTACAAGTCAGGGCTGTAGTGCACTAGGAGCCGTGTGCATTGATATACAAGTGAATGTAACATGTCAGGGTTGTAGTGCACTGTAGGAACTGATATACTAGTGCATGTAATATGTCAGAGTTGTGGGACATTGTAAGATATGGGTTGTAGTGCATTTTAAGAGCACTGTCTACTGATACACTAGTGTATTTGTGATGTTAGGATCACAGTGTAGAGCTCAGTAGATGGCTCAGTGCTGTGAAGTTATGCTGAGGTGCACTGAGAGAGCGCTGTGGACTCCTCATTACTGATGCACTAGTGCATGATTCGTGTCAGGCGTGCAGTGTTCTATATGTCTGTGTGCACAGGATTGAAGTGCTTTGTAAGAAAGCTTTCTAGGTTCCAATACTGACAGACCAGTGCGCAATACAAACTAGGATTGTTATATTGTGGCAGCATTGTAGATGTCTTCGTTCTGCTCACTAGTGCATGGTGCAAGTCACAATTGATGTGCAATATGTGAACTCTACTTATGATGCACTGGGGCATTTGCTACACACACATGTCTCAGTTCTGGGCCGTTGATGGACAGTGTAAGCCACAATAGGGGAGACGTTTGAGTGCTCCAGGGATGTCTCAGAAGAGGACTAGCGGCGATAATGGGCTTGATAATATGCCCTTGAGAATTCCAATAGGGGCACAGTCCTATTTGCTTAATCCTTCAAAACTTAAAATTATCTATAAGGATAAAACAACATTTTTCACTTCTGAGATCGCAGCAAAGGAGTTTTTGAGCACTATTTAGGGGGATGGTTGTAGTATAGAATATTTAGTCAATTTAAACAGTTTTTCCCTTCCCCTTTTTACTCTTTTCTTCTCTTTTTTCTCTCTTTTTTGTCTCTGTCGGGGGTGGGGGGATCATGGGAGGGCACTTAATCCTTTCTCTCCATCGCAATAGGGACCGCTCAGTCCCTCTGCCTCATTTGGGTGGGTGTAAGGGTGGGGGGAGGGTAGGTGGGTTGATGAGGGTGGTGTGGGTGGGGTGGGTAGTTGGGAAGGGGTGCAAGGAATAGTAAAGTTGTGTTTTTGTATTTGTTTGGCAGCAAGGACTTTGTGAATATAGATGTTATAAATGTAGCACCTGTACTAATAAGTCTAATGGTAAATGATTGGCAAAGGGATACAGTTATGTTAAAATGTCTTTTGTTTGAGGATGGGTAAATTTACTGTTTGTACCTGGAATATATGTGTCCTGAACGATCGAAAAAAAAGAGGGATTTCGGCCCAGATTCTTAGGTAAGGTAAGGTAAAGGTAAGGTAAATTCGTACTTGTAAAGCGCACTGCCACCCCAACTGGGGCATCCTGGCGCTATACGCATACCGCTGTGGAACCCTTCCTGGCTATTCCCTGTGAAATGTCCACTCCTGGGCACCCCCAAGGTGAAGCCAGGCATCCCAGCGCTGGTGGGGCCGTTGTGGAGATTAAGCAAGCTATTGCCCAGAGTTGCAGAGTGGGACCCATGATTAGAATAGGCACCGAGGCGAGAATTATCAGGTCTGAGGAAATTGAGTCCAAGAACTGCCGAGGCGGGAATTGAACCCTGGTCCCGGGCCAGATCTCTGCATCAGGGTCTGCCGCTCTAACCATTGAGCCACACTTCTCCACTTAGAACAATGAGGGTGGATCTGCTTTGTGTACAGGAGACTCACATTGCATGGAACAATCGGAGGTGGTTAAAGGACCTGGGGTTGGATCTTGTGGGTTGTACACGTCAAGGATCAACAACGAGAGGGGTGGCAATTTTGAAAAGACCCGGGTGGGGGAAGTGTAAACGTGTAAAAGAAGATCTTTATGGCCGCTGGGTAATCATTGAATTAGTGATAGAGGATCTTTCTATGACCATTTGTTCAATTTATGGCTCGAACTTGGATGACCCCGGAATATTGGAGGGCCTTAGTATTGAGCTAGTTGATTGGCCAGCCCCTTTGATTTTATGTGGGGACTTTAATTTCCATCTGGCAGGGGATATAGATATCACAAGCAATTTTCTTTATGATGGGAAGAAAAAGAAAACGTTTAAAGCTATTAGGGGTCTTGTTAAAGAATTTGGGCTCGTTGATATATGGTGGCTCAAAGGAAGTGGCGCTCCTGGGAATACCTTCTACTCTGCACCTCATCGCAAGCATGTGCGGTTAGATTACTTTTTTGCTACCCTGGAACTTGCTGGTAAAGCTAAGATTGATATCCAACCTAAAATTATCTCCGATCATAATCCCGTTCTGCTAGAAGTAGAAATAAGCTTTAGGCCTCCCATAAGGGCCTGGACCTTTGAACGAAAATTGTTGGTTGATCCCGTTTATTGTAAACATATGTGCAAATGGATAGGGGAATTTTTCAACAATAACCGTGGATCTGCATCTATCCACATGGTATGGGATGCTTTTAAGTCAGGTGTTCGGGGGAGACACTAAGCTATTCCGTTAATAAGCAACGTAAACTCCAAGCAGAATATCTGGTCGAAATGAATAAATTGCGGCTGTTAGAAAATGAGTTTATGCTGGCAGTTAGTAATGGCCAAGACTCTGAACAGATTTCAAGCGATTTAGCTATCCAAAAAATGAGATTATACCAGAACTTTGCTATAAAATTGGCAGCACAAGTCGCAGTATACCGCTCTGAGATTTATGAGGTGGGAGAAAACTCTGGCCGAATATTGGCCAAAAGATTACATCAAAAAGATGTTGCTAAAAGGATCAATAATATTCAAGACGAGCAAGGGCAAATTCGGGAGAAACCTCCTGAAGTGCTAGAGGTTTTTAGGAAGTTTTATAGTCAACTGTATACAGATGAGGTCATTTTAGGTGTTGAAGGTAAAGTAGTGGAATTTTGTGGGGATATCGAAATTTCTAAACTGACACACGAGCAAATGGATGAATTAGATCTCGATATCACTTGGGAGGAAGTTGAAGCAGCAATTATTTCTCTGGCTGTTGGTAAGGCGGTGGGACCTGATGGTATCCCGCTGGAATTTTATAGAACATTTCGGCATGTGCTGAAAGAGGAAATGTTGTCAACTTTTGTGTCTGCACAAAAGGGGACAGTGCCATCGTCCTGGTCAAAATCCGTTATAGTGGTCTTCCTAAAAAAGATAAACCTCCCTTAATGCCGTCATCTTATCGACCCATTTCTTTAATTAACTCTGATAGCAAAGTCTATTCTAAAATATTAGCCGCACGTATATCGGACATTATTTCCACGCTGGTATCAGAATTTCAACATGGGTTCATTCCTGGACGCGATACCGCAGATCATGTCAGGCGTTTAATATCATTTATTGATTGGGCTCAAGCAACTAATACTACAATGGGGATTTCTTGGTCATATATGTGGGAGGTTTTAAGGTTGAAGGGCTTCGGTCCCTTGATTCGGCAGGCGTTTCAATCATTATATCTGTCTCCAGTAGCCTGTATTCGAATCGCGGGCCAAGAATCGGGTATGTTTACTATCAGTCGTGGTACACGGCAAGGATGTCCGTGTTCACCTTTATTATTTGCCTTATATATTGATTTTTTTCTGGTCAAATTAAATCAGGCTATTGATATTAAACCGGTTCAATTGTGCCATATTGATTATAGAGCTTTGGCATACGCGGATGATGTCGTCGTGGTCACCACTGACATAGTCACTGCTTTACCCGCAATTGATGGATTGGCATCTAAGTTTGGTGGGTTTTCGGGGTATAAATTAAATATCTCTAAAACACAGAATTTATTTATTGGAGAGGAACCTCCTGAAAATATAACAACTGTTCCTGAAGTCACATATTTAGGAATTAAAATCTCCTTACCAATTAGCAAGATCCCAGAATTGAATATGAATCCTGTGCTTATTAAAGTAAATTCAATGTTGGAGAGGTTGGATCATTTACACCTGTCCCTTTATGGTAGATCTAATGTCTTAAAATTTTTAGTTTTGCCAAAGTTTCTTTATATGTTCAGAACAATTCCATTGGAATTTCCGATCTTGTGTTTTAAGAGGCTAGAGAGGATCAGTTCTAGATTTTTGTGGGGCTATAGACGTCAGAGAAGGGCTTATAAAAAGATGATTTTGCCGAAGAACCGTGGCGGCTGGGGTATACCCAATTTTATTTGCTATTATTGGGCAGCAGTCCTGCAATTCATTAGTCCTTTGGTAGTGGGGGATCGGGCCAAGATTTTGCCATGCCATAGCCCCTTAATTTATGAGTTTGGGTTGGGCGATGCGGCCAATGGGTGTCTGGTCAAAGTTTTAGAACCCAGTTATTTTAAGAAAACCAAATTTTAAATTCTTAAAGCGGCATACTTTGTTTGGAAATCTGTTAAACGGCAATTTGGGGTTGCAAAGTTAAATGCATATACTCCATTTTCAGTTACTGGGTCACTCCCATTGATTTTTCGGGACCAAACATCTATTAGCTGGAGCTCAAAAGGAATTTTTTCTTTAGGGGATTTGTGGGATGATGGTCAGATGGTTTCATTTGCCGAGTTACAAATAAAATATGGTCTGGCTAAACATGAATTTTTTAAATACCTTCAAATCCGTAGCTATTTAAATTCACTCGGCCCCGATGTGGACTTTCAATTTAGAAAGTTCCCCTTTATAGAAAGGATGAAAAAAAAATCATCAATCGGCCAATTCTACTCTTTATTGATTGAAGAACTCCCAGATGATGTGGTGGCATGTCAAGATAAGTGGGTAACGAAGCTCGGGCAAGAGAGGATTAATGTTATTAATTCCTTAAGTCTTGCAAACAAAGTTTTGTTGTCTGGGAGGATGCGCACTCAGCACTATATGGCTATATATGATTTGTATTATACTCCAAGTAAGATCTCTAAATGGGCGACCTCTGCTGGGACTAGCTGTAATAGGTGCGGGCTATTTGCAGCAGATGCAGTTCACATGTTTTTTTCATGTCCGAAATTAGCTGAATTATTTTTGTCTATTGAACGTTTTTTAGGTTTAATTATGGGGTCATCAGTGCACATAACTGGGGAATTGGTTTTGATTGGTTTAATTTCAGATACTTCATCTTATACATTGTCTAAGGCATCGGAATCTTTTCTATTTATTTGTATGGCTGTGGTTCGAGCTTGTATCACTAAGGATTGGATAAATCCTAATCCTCCGTCTTTTTCATGTTGGCGGGCAAGATTACTTGCCATGTATAATTTAGAACTTGCTATATATAAGATTAAGGGGAGAAGGAAGAGAGCCATGGGAGCTAAGATCTGGGCTGCTATCACGGAATGGATCTATTAGCTAATAATTGACAGTTATGTCTCTTTTTGGCAGAAATTCCTTTATGTGGGTTGTTAAAATAATTCGGATTTTGTATTATGGGTATATATTGACCTGGTGTGATTTCTGCTTATGCTGTCTTATATGGTTTTTTTTTATTCTGTTTGTTGACCTTAGTTGTGACTGTCAGTAATTGTTTTGTTTTGTATATTCCTTGCATAAAAAAAAGGGGAAAAAAATCAATAAAAAAATATTTAAAAAAAAAAAAAAGAGAATTCCAATAGAAGCCCATGTTGACACCAGAACATGGGCTTCTATTGGAATTCTCAAGGGCATATTATCAAGCCCATTATCACCGCTTTAGCGGCAGTTTTCTGCCGCTAAAGCGGCGATAATTTTAACGCCGTTTCTTGATAATATGCCCCTAAGTGTCCAGGGGTCCTTTGGTGCCAGTCTCTTGGAAACCATCGTCATACTACTTCTAAGTTTTGAAATTTTAAAACATAATGATAACTTGTTACATTAATAGCGCTTACTACCATGATTTTACTCGACGTGCCTCTCAAGCAAGAAGATGGTTCGGCCAGAGGTGGATGAGATCAGATTGTAACGGGAAACAGACCCTCCGATATGCAAGGCTCAGGACACAGGTAGGCTGGATATTAAATGTATTTAGCCATATAGAAGAGGAGCCCACAGCGTGTGCCACCGAAGCCTCAGACACTCAGGGGAAACTGACTCAACCAAAGTGCAGGCAACACACAAGAAAACTCCCACGTTTTAAATTAAAACAAGGTAAGTGCGCGCGAAAAACAACTTTAAAGTAATACAATTCTAAACAGGGAATGTTTAACACCAAGCCGCTCTCGAGTACAACGCAGCGTCCACGCGCATGGACTCGAGAGCAGTAAGCTTTGCATACATAATGCAACACAGATTCAAGGTGAATACGAATGTTTCTTGGGTGAATGAAAGTGGTGATTGGTATTTTTGCACCTGGGGTGGGTTGCGTCCGCTGTATCACGTGCTGCTTCCGGGTGTGGAATGGATTTTGTCTCTAGCGCATTCAGACAGTGGTTCTGTAATGAACACAGAAGTGCTGTGCTGTTCTGAGATCTGATTTAAAGACGCTTTCCTTTTCTTTGTTCAATGCGTGTGGGAACTGGGCTTCAAACACAGCCTATCGTTCACCTGCGAACGAGTGACCCCTTTTCATAGGAGGGTACACTGAAATCTGCATTATCTCACACATGCAGAAACTTTCACGCCGGGATTTCTGACCCGCTGATCTGACAGCATTCAAAGCAGTGCAATGCGGGTTGGCTGTTCCATCACCAATAAAAACTTTTTTTTTTTTTTAAATGCAAAGAGCTTCACAGCATGAAATGAGCAGGCCGCGCCTGACACCTAGGGGTTCAGTGGGTGGACCAGGGCAACAGGGCCCCAGGTTTAGAATGTGCTCTTTTTTTACATTTGATAATCCTAAAATTATGAACAGGGGCCTCAGATGCGGCAGGTCCCCAGGTGTGGCCCTGCTGTCGCCTCCTTCTCTACCCCCCCCAGGAGGCCCTGCGGTCTATGTGGCCTGTGCCTGCACACACCCTGTGTAATTTCATATTGATTAATGAGTGTGGACTCTGGATGCACTTATCAATAATCTCCTCTTATTCTCTTTTCAAATCAATAGAGATCTCATTGGGGTTAATTAGCCAACGATTGAGGATGGGAGAGCGGGGCCTGCCCTCTTCTCCTTTTTAATTGCTGGCTAAATCTAGCTCTTGTCAACAAATCAGAGATTTCCTTTTTTTTTAGATTGTTCCATATCTTCTTTATTTTGCTTCTGCGGCAATCATATAAATCCAAACGTTACAGCCAAAAACAAAACCAATGCATTTCGTTCATCACTGTGAACTTCTTCAGGTCTGTCATATAACAAAAACAAAACCATACTTAAAATTAAATCTACCCAAAGTAAAAACAATCAATGCCCAACCTCCAAAAACAGAGAAAGGAGATTTTTAAATGTGCCATTTCACCTACATTGATACAAAAGATAATAATAAACTCTAAAAACTATATTGAAACCACATTAAAAACAATAGCCATATGTATTGTGGTGTAAGAAGCAAGCCTACTACCCCACATGATGCCATGATGCCTCATGTGGTACATGCTATGGTTGTATCAAAAACATCCAAAGATGTTTCTCATTCTACAAATTGCAAATCATGGAAAATTGTATAACGTATTAGTGGTTATGATGAAAGGATTCTACACAAAGCTGGGGGTAGAATACTCAATGTGGCGAGATATGTGACATTGAGTAAAATGGCAAACAGGGTGGGAGAAAACAAGGACAGAGTGCCTTTATCACCAAGTATACTACACATAGTGACAATATCTATAAGATTCTACGTAGGCACTGGAACTTACTCACTGAGATACTTGGGATCAAGGAGGATATTTTTAACAAACCCAAGCTTGTCTTCCGCAAGGGCAAGTGACAAAAAATTGGATTTGCCTTAGCTATGTTGCCACACCTACGGTGGTAAATTCATGGCGGCCCCACCTCCTAGGGGGTTTTTCACATGCATTTTTTATTTTATTTTACAGAGGGTACAAAGCATACAGAGATAGAGAGAAAAAAACACAAAAAAGAGAAGTACATACATTTTAGCAAATAGTCATACTCAGCAAATAAATAGAGAAAATATACCTATACATATATCCAGGAAACCCCCTGGTTCATTCAAAACCTTCCCATATATGACCAAATCTTTGCAACGAATGTATAGCTCTAGTTTTAGCCAGTGCTCGTTCTCTTTCATAAATATCTTTCATAAGGGCCAACCATTCAAAAAAAGTAGGAGGGTTAGACGAGATCCATACTCTCGCAATAGAAAGACGGGCAGTTACTAGTACAATAGATCAAAAACTCCTCGTGGCAGGATTATCACACGCCTTAAACCCCAACATAATCTCTTTAGCAGTGAAAGATAAATTAAGTCCCAGACATTGACCAGCATATTGCGTAACCTTCTCCCAAAAATCGCATAACTTAGAACATGTACAAGACATATGAAGGATGTCGGCTGCCCAGTGACCACACTTGGGACAGCATGATCTATCTACCCCAACTCGAACAGATCCCTGTAGTGATTGTTGCCATTTACTGATTCTCTCAGGGGTATAATATAACATACAAATAATACGAAATTGTTGCAACTTTAAATTTATAGAATGAGTAGAGTTGTTTAATATATCCAAGGCCGACACAATCTCAGAAGTATCCATAGACATGCCAAGTATCGGACTCCATTTAAAAGCTAAGTGGCTAGTATCAGCGCTTCTAAAATGACAAAGCTGTAAGTATATTGTGCTAATTCTAGCTTTAAGCGAGAGATTTAATAAGTATGTTAATAGTTCATGAGAATGTGGAAGCTGCAACAGTTGTCGTTTTAGAAAGTAATCTCTAATTTGTAGATATTTAAAAAGGCCTGATGTGGGAGACCAAAAAAGAATTGTAAAGATGCAAAAGTAGAAAAACCGCTGTGATCATACAGCTGGCCCAATCTTTCAATTCCACATCTTGCCTAACTGCGAGCAGTAAGATCATGAAATATGCTCGGGAGAATTGGATTGTTCCATAGTTTAAAATAGTCATGGTGTGTAAGATCTTTGAGAGTGAGTGAAGAATAGTCGAGGGTTTCATGCCATATGTGAACCATGTCCCTTATGGTCTTAAAACGGACCCTTTTATAATAGTTAGGATTATTAACCCTATACAGAAACATTTTACTATCTGTACCCAGTGCTAATACGAGGCCAAAATATGGTTGTTTATCAGTTAGTAAACTTTGCAAACGCCCAGTAAATGCTGCCCAAAAATAAAGTTTAAAATCAGGAAGTTGCAATCCCCCAAACTTATAGGGAAGTTTGAGAAAGCGTATCGCACGATGTGCTTGTTTATAACCCCAAATAAAACTACTGATTGCACCATCTAGTTTTTGAAAAAAAGTAATTGGGGACACGTATAGGAATAGCTCGAAACAAATATAAGAACTTAGGTAAAATTGTCATTTTAATTATATTGGACCTGCCTATGATGGTTATTGGAAGTTTTTTCCAGCTCTTAAGTTTTTTTATAACTGAGTAAAGTAATGATTCATAATTAAGTCTCCATATTTGTTCAACAGTAGCAGAGATCCGAACCCCAAAGTACATTACGACAGTCCAGCCTCCAGTTATAGGTGTTGCCAATTCTAAATTATGCAGAACTTGGGTTTTATGTGAGTTTAATTTGTATCCTGAAAAGCGACCAAAAGTTTTCACTTCTTCCTGGATGACACTCAATGCTGTGGCTGGGTCAGATGTAAAAAACGCAATATCATCAGCATAAGCGATGGCCTTAAGTTGATACATCCCATTACTAAATGGGATGATATAAGTATTCCGATTTAGTGCTTTAATAAATGGCTCTATATATAAAGCGAACAGCAAGGGGGAGAGTGGGCACCCCTGCCTGGTACCACGCTGTATCGAAAATGGAGCAGAGTATAGATTAATATACAGAAGTTTGGCCTGTGGATTAATATATAACGCACAAATCCATTTCAGAAAGCGGCCTTGTAGACCTTTGTGAATCAGTGTCTTCCATAATGCATCCCATACAACCCGGTCAAATGCTTTTTCAGCATGTAACAGGATCATCCCCAAATTACAAGATGTCCTATTAGCAATATCAAAAGCTGTTATAGCTGTATTGACATGGGCGGTAGTATCTCTACCGATTATAAACCCATGTTGGTGTTCAGATACAAGGCCAGGCATATAGGGCGCCAGTCGGTTTGCCAGCACTTTGGCGAAAATTTTGGCATCAGAATTGATGAGAGAAATTGGGCAATAAGACCCACAATCATCCGCCGCCTTCCCTTTTTTAAGGAAAAAAACAATGTTGGTCATGTCCCAGGACTCAGGAGCTTCCATACATTCCCCAATCTGGTGCATGACAACACAGAGTAGCAGAAGAATAGAACTTTTGAAAGTTTTGTAGAGATTTCCACCCCTTCTTCTCCCTCTCCACGGTACCCAGCAGCCGCTGCTCTCTCTTCATAACATTGAGTACCAGTCCTTATTGGTTCCCAAACCCTCTCTTCACTCTAGGAAAAGTGGAACCAGGCTGCTGTTCTAACCCCTTAACCCAAGCTCTCTTCTCCTTCTCCCACACGTTTGCTTTTCTGTCATACTCCATCTGTGTGCGCTGTAGTGTGATGACTCCATATCTTGCATGTATTATGAATGTATTATGAATGTTAGACCCTGCAAATGCCCATTGAGCACCAAAATACTCATTTATGACACGTTTTTGGGCAAAAATTGCAATTGGTGCTATTTATCATACCTGATAAATTCTGATCCTTGCCCTATTGCGTTTTAATGGGCGTGAAAAATAACATACCCTCCTCAATGATCAGGGCTTTGACTATCAGCCAAGATTCTTAATGGCGATGACAAACACTGCAGGTGCTTCACAAGTGACAAATAACCAAGTGTATTAATGACACCAACAATCAACACCTCATCAAACATCCTCGGCGCTCCTCCTCTAGCACTTCTGGAGCAGCTGGATATCATTCTTATAAGGGTTAAGACAATATATCACCCTTTCATTAACTTAATCAATGTCGCAATGCTTATCCACAAAACACTATCACTAAAGAAAGTAAGCATTGGCAAAACCGATCTTTTGTTTGTTTTTTAATAGTAAAACGATTGTATGTTTTACTAGCTCACGGCAGAGCAAAAGCATGGGTAGCAGCAGAGGAAGCTTCCTCAGTACACACCCCAGTGGTGATCCACAGGTTCTTATAGGGACACAACATCTTCAAAACCAACTGCATCCTCTACTCAAGGCTAATAAGCTTACACCAGTTGCTAATCTAGATTAATAAAATGACCCTATGACTGAGGATGCTATGAATATTCCCCAACCCCGACTTGTGTGTTTTTGTTAACGTATCTTTCCCTGTGTTTAAGATGTTCCTATACAATGGTGTTGGACCTGGCCCTTTTTGCAGGATTTTCCCCAAACGTTTTGCCATCTTCCTCCTATTTTTCTGACCCTCTTTTTGTTGGCTTTAGGACTCTGGACACTTTATCACGGCTAAACAGTGCTAGAGTGCATGTGGTCTCTCACCTAAAACATGGTTTGAGTGATTTAAACCTGTTTGGTATATTTGATTTTCACGTAAGTCCTTTGTAAAGTAATTTACTGTGTACCCAGAGCCTGTAAATTAAATGCTACTAGTGGGCTCGTATCGCTGCTTGTGCCACCCACAGAAGTAGCCTTTCAAACCTGTCTCAGACCTGCAAGAGCAGGGCATGTGTGCACAGTTTACTGCCACCTTGACTTGGTATTTAAAGCTATTTGCCAAGCCTCAAACTCCCCTACTAGGAGGATGCTGCATCTTGATGCAGCTGGTTATATGTATTTCTCGACTGTCCAAGGGTCGTTTTCCAGACTTGACCACATTTTTATCACCAGGGAACACATGCATTGGCTGGTCGGGTCAGAAATTCTGCCCAGAGGTCTGTCAGATCACTCCTCCGTTCAGCTACAGTTAGGGATAGGCCCCAGAAGGTCTCCGATTCATTGGAGACTGTCGCCCGGGCACCTACACAACCCGAGCTGTAAAACCAATCTACATAAAGCCCTGCTAGAATACTTCTCATTAAATGAGGAGACAGCAGGATCCGCCACTACCTTGTGGGAAGCCATGAGGCCAACCATTCGGGGCTTCGACACTAGTCATAACACCGCAACCAAGCGTCAGAAAAACAGACCTTAGTACAATCGAAGCCCAGATCATACAAATTGAGGTGCTGGCACAAGAGCGTAATGGCGATAGTGCCCGTCGACAATTAGGAACACTGCAGAGAAGGTATCAGAGTATTCAGCTAGACAAGGCCAAGCATATATGGCAGGCTACACAAAGCAGAATTTACCAATGGGGGGATAAATCCGGGAAACTCCTACACAGGCTCTGCCAATGCACCCTAAAACCAATTCCGATACCTATCATTATATCACACACGGGCGAGATGATCACCAACCCCTCACATATTGCCCAATCCTTTGCAGAATTCTATCAAACTCTCTATACCAAGAATGAAGTCCTATCCGAATCTCAAATAGAGGACTTCTTTCTGGACATACCACCCAGGGCATTATCCGCAGCCGAGCGGGACTCCCTAGAAATTCCTGTTTCCCTGGAGGAATTAACCTCAGCCGCTGCAGAAATGACATCAGCTAAATCATCAGGATCCAGTGAATTTTTCAAAATGTATGCAACGATACTGGGTCCTCGATACCTTGCAACCCTTAATGAAACCCTCGAAAATAAATGCTTGCCTCCAGACTGGAGACATCCTGAAATATTTGTCTTCCTGAATCCGGAATGTCCACCTGAATTATGTACATCCTACCGGCCAATCTCTCTTATAAATATTGAAGCTAAGCTACTCGCCAAGGTCTTAGCAAATAGACTGATACCACACCTTCAAGACCTGATCCATCCAGATCAGGCGGGCCTCATGCTGCGCAGAGCGACCGGGCATAACATACGTAGAGTGCACAATGCGATTGCCGCCATTGATAAATTAGATAGACCAGCAGCCCTACCTTAGTAGATATGGATAAAGCATTCGACTCGATCAGCGGATCTTACATGTTCTTACTACTGAGACACCTAAACATGGGCCCCCGGTATATAGCACTGGTTAGATTACTATACACAGCCCTTACGGCCTCAATCAGAGTGGCAGGGGCCACATCGGCTCATTTACCCATACAACTGGGAACCCGACAAGGGTGCCCCCTCTGCCCCCTACTATTTGCCCTTGCCATAGAGCCTGTAGCCGCATGGGTGAGAAAAGACGCACTCTTCCTCTGCTTTGAATGGACTCCCGACATCTCGGATCAAATTGCATTGTATGCTGATGATATCCTATTTGTACTAACTGACCCCCACCGATCAGGCCTCAGAATACTTCAAGTAATGCACATCTTTGGCGAGACATCAGGCCTATATATGAACGCCTCCAAATCGCTGCTTTGGCCGATAAGAGGATCGATTGGAAACGACCGATGGACAGAGAGACTCACATTGGTGACACATGGCTTCACCTATCTGGGCGTCCTGAAAACGTAACTTAGAAAGTGACGACAGAGAGAGTTAAAACGGAGGTGAAAAACTGGTCCGCACTCCCCATGTCCCTCTACGGATGATCGGCCATCTTTAAGATGGTATCCATGCTCAGACTATTATATCAATTAAAATCTCACCCTTACCCAATCCTCTTGTCCTGGTTCCATCAAATTAATGCAATCATGCGGCATTTCCTATGGGGAGGTAGCACTGCCAGAATTGCCCTACGCAACTGCATGCAATCCACATATTGCGGTGGCATCGGCGCCGCTGATATACAATCCTACCATGTTGCTGCACACCTTCAGATACTGAACGAACGGTGGTATGGGTCCAGAGATGACCCTTCATATAAAGTCGAACAATGGCTTATGGGAGAACCCTCCGTATATTCATTCCTGTATAGCAGGTCCGACCCCACGGACCTTCCTCCAGCGACAAAAGTGGTAATTATGACCTGGCGACAAACCCTTCATCGAATCAGCTGGTGTGGACGCCTAACACGAGAAACCCCGTTGTGGCGGAATCACCTACTTCTGCAAGTGGCGGACCTTCAGGGATTCCACGGCTGGGATCAAATAGGTATCTCAACCCTGGGTTATGTCATAAGGGGGACAGTCCTTAAATCCTTTGAGGGCCTCCAAAAAGATTTCTCCATGCCCCATACTCAATTTTACAAATACCTACAATTGCGGCATGCCCTTCATCCCTACATTAAGAATCTAACTAATATACCAGAATTCAGCCCACTAGAGGGCAAGCTCCTGATGGGAGATCTAGGGAGTATAAAGTAACCAAAATCTATCAAACTCTAGTTACGAATAGCCCCATGACCATAGACACCCTAAAAGCCATGTGGGACGCTGATGTGGGACTGATAGATGATGATGACTAGGTTGAGGCTATACAATTACCACGAGAGGCAGCAATCTTCACCCGACTTCGTTTCATCCAATTCAAATACTTGCACAGAGTATATTATACCAGACTTAGACTCTCAAAGGCAGAATTGATCGCTTCTACACACTGCCTCCGGTGTCACTGTGAGGAAGGCACTTTGCTGCACACGGTTTGGTCATGTCCCATCCTAGATCGTTTCTGGCGGGGTGTGTTAAATTTTCTAATAGAGGTTACTGGCACAGGAACTACCATGATCCCCTAACTTAGCTATTGCATTGCACAGATGGCATAGGTGGGAACAGATATAAAAGACATCTTTTATTTTTAGGCCTCACATTAGCAAAACGTGACATTGCCAGACAATGGAAGGCAGAAAGTTCACCCCGAGTATCGCTGTGGAAAACGGGCATGGACTGTATAATGGAACTGGATCTCCCAGTCTTTACTGCCCGAGGATGCCCGCAGAAGCACACCAAAATGTGGACAAGGTGGGCCACATATAGAAACATTCCCCTCAAGACATATAATACAATTAATGGCCAATTAGATAACGAGGTAGTAACAAATGGGCAAGATCTGTGAATTAATAACCTTATTACACAGCTCAAATAGCATGATGCGAGACCAAGACTGTAATGCTTTATGATATGGGGTATTGATAGTGATAGGTTAATACCAGAGTTACGGTATGTTGTTTCTACTCAAACTGCTCAAGGGCGATGGGGACTAATGATTGTATCGGATTTACTTTACCAATGTTGTGTATGTCTCATGTCGCTTGGACATTCTGTGCTTTATACCTAAAAGTCAATAACATTTGTTTCCCCCCAAAAACATCTCCCCTTTACTACATGTAGGTCACCCCTAAGGTAGGCCCCTATGGCCAGAGTGCTGTGTAAGTAAAAGGTAGGAATGTGCCTTTATTAAGTGGCATGTCCTGGTAGTGACAAACAGCCTATCTTGTTTCTTACTACTGCGAGGCCTACTCCTCTCATAGGCCAGCACTAGGAATTCTGTTAAAGTGGTAATTCCTGATCTGAAAGGAGTAGCATTGGCCATGTGTGGCATGTTTAAAATGGTAGTGAGAAATCCCGCTTACTGGTGAAGTTGGATTTTACATTACTATTTTAGAAATGCCACTTTTAGAAAGTGTGCATTTCTCTGTGTTTATAACTCTAGTGTTTTGCAGCCTGACTTCAATCCACGTCTAGGGCAGAGTGACAGTTCTACTTTGCGCATACTTTCCAGACAGCCACAACACAGGAAGGGCTGGGCATGGCAGAAGAGGCATCAGCATCCATCTGCATACTGATGGTCTTCCTGGGCTGAGAGAGAGGGAGGCGGGGTGCACTTACATTTATATCGGCTGTGTCCTGCCCTCACACAAAGGGCTAATTTACCCCCTACTGATGTCTGGAGCCAGGGTTGGGGTTGAAAGTGGGTGTTGTGCACTTCCAAGATTTATTTTGAAGTCACCTCTTGTACAAAGACATTTTGGAGTATAAGCACAGGGCCCATGTTTTTAGAGCACGTTGGATCTGGAACTGAACTTCTGTCAGAAGGACTACTGGGTTGCTTAAAGGACTCATCTAGTCTGCTTTTCTGTTGTTGTCCTGGTGCCTGCTAACTGCTGTGTTGCTCAAAGGACTCAACTGAACTGCTTTTCAGCTTGTTGCCCTGCTGCCTCATGATGCTGGCTCTACTTATTGCACAGTGCAAGAGGACTGCTGGACCATCAGGAGAAACCGCTATTAAGCTATCTGCCTTATGTTGCCTGCTTTCTTCCTTTGTGCCCAAGTGTTCTCCCACGAGTCCCAGTGCATTGGGATCACTGTGTCCTACTCCTGGCTTCCCCTTGAAACCAGCGCGTGGTGAGCACTTTGTTTTCCAGTCCAGGGTGGACGCTTCTCTTTTTAAACCATGCAGTTGTAGCGTGTCTCTTTTGCCACCAGAGGATTGGGTGCAGTGTTTCCCTTTTTAGGCCGAGCCTAGCAGCAGCATGCATGCGCTGCTCGCTCTGTGAGGCATGCTGTATTGGAGTATGCACTGGAAGCCCCGCCCACTCTACGCCCATATTTGTCATTGGCTCGGGTCATTGTCCTTCGTAAATGCTAGCTTCTGATTCGTAAATAGGCTTGTTAGTTCCTCCTTGATACCACCTTGTCTGCATTTGTCACCTCCCATAACGACTGGACCTTTTACTTGGCTTTTTACACGGTCTGCATTATAAGTCAGTGAGCACTATTTTGTTTATTGACACTGATGGGGACAATGGCGGCTGCATTTTGTATTTGCAGCGCGCCCACACGGGACAATGGCGGCCACTTTTCTTATGGAGCGCTATGCCACTCTAACTTGCATGCTGAGCGCGGCACCCGCTTTAAGGGCACCGCGCTCAGTTTCCAATTGTTTTTAAAACTTTCATGTTGAGCGCGGCGCTTGCTTCAGGGACATCATGCTCTGTTTCTTTTTTCTTTTTTTTTTACTTTCATGTTGAGTGTGGCGCCCGCTACAGGGACACAGCGCACTGTTTCTTTTTTTTTTACTTTAATGGTGAGCATGGCGCGGCGCCCGCTTCACGGACACCACGCTCTGCAGTACAATAGGTATCGCTTTTGCCAAAGTTTGAACTATTGGTAGTGTAAATGACAATGCCTTTTAATATTATAAAAGGCATTGCCATTTGCAATGCCAATAGCTCAAAATCTCGCAATTGCAAGACCTATTGCATTGTCAATGCTTGTTGCTACAATGGCAGTGAGCCTGCCTTTAGGCTTTGTTGCCGGCTCATGCGCTCCCGTTTCACAGGTGCAGCATCCCCCTACTGGGGGCTGGTAAAGACACGTGGCTTAGCAACGGGCTAGGCACAGGAGATCTGATAACCCAGCTCTGCCCCCAGAGCCATGACGCATATACAGTTGAGGCGGCATTGTGAGGAGGCAGGCCCCGGCCCCGAGGCCTGCCCGGACCTTTGGCGTCACCCCTCCCCCTTGCGAGAGGCTGTCAGCGCGCTACCAAGACCCAGCAAAACTTATTAGTGGCCCGGGAGAAGCGGATACAGCTTACGGAGTCTTCACCTGGGACTCTCCCCGGCGGCAGCTTGGCCTCGCCCTGGAGAAGGTACTGGTCGTGTGCGGGAGCTGCATTTTCGATTTCACGGCACACTGGGGACATTAGTTTAGCCCCTACTCCATCACAAATCTGGGGAGCTCGCAGCTGTCCTGCACATGCCCGGGCAGCTGCACACGGTCATCCAGAATGCGGGGGGACCCAACGAGGCCTCTCTGCTAAGTCTGGCAGTTTGTAACCCCTACCTAGGAGGACGCAGGTTGGAGACATCTTCTCTGGGGTGAGTCCTTGATGGAGGTCCCCCGATCTGAATATTGCCACATTCAGGATTACTTGCCTAAAGTACCGTAAAACTTGTGGTAGGAGTGCAGATGCGCTGTCTCTCTGTTTCCCCACACAAGTCTGCATTACATGTATTACTGTTAGGGGATATACCACTTTGATTCTTGTATTGCACAGAATAACAAGTACTCTTTCAGTATTTACATACCATGCACAGGATGTACTGAGCATTTATGATCCATGCATTTGTGGTGATGTAGGAGGTTTTCACAACCTAACTACTGCATTTCATGCCCTGATGTGATGATGTATGTAATTTTGATTCTTGCATTGTCAGTATTATGAGTACTGACTCAGGATACGCATATATGCATAGTACTTATGACTCGTGTCATTTTGGTCTATGTGTTATGAACAATATACTGTATATTTTTTATATATAATCCTGTCTCTTTTGTGGTGTATTCATTGTGTTACTGGTGTGAGTGTGTTGCCCAAACGTTTTACACATTGCCTCTGGGGATAAGCCTGACTGCTCTGTGCCAAGCTACCAAGGGGTGACCACAGGTTATCTTTGGTGTGTAACTTTCTTACCCTGACTAGAGTGGTGAGTTCTGTCTGGCTTAGGTGCATACCCTAGCCAACCAGAAACCCCATTTCTAACAGATGGTATTCTGAAAAGGACACCTCTATCGTTGTAAAAGGGTGATGGGTATAGGCCACGACCTTTTGATTTTCCTAAAAGTATGTAGAACAGGGTTTTTCAGCCAGACTTCATCCATTAGTCTGTGATTATGTCATTCATGTTTCTTCCACCTACTCCAGCATGCATCAAGGGGCAATGTTAGCCACGTCAGCCATTGACTCACTTCATTATGAGTTACAGCATGTTGCCCTTTCACAAGGAGCACATCCACATGCAAGGTAGTTCCCTTCAGTGCTGGGCGTACCATTGTAATGTGTACTTTTTTGTGACCAGGTAAACACTTTTGCTTTTATCAAGTTTTTTTTTCTTTTTAGATTTAATGAGGACAATGCCAAACCTATTGGCTTTGCCAATGCTTGTTTGACATGTACTATAGGCCGTTACCTAGCACTAAAATGAGGATGTCCTGGTGCTTGACTGAAGGAAAGTCTGAATATTGTGACTCATGCACAGGTGTAGACTCCATCTCTCTTCTATATCCTACTATTGTTCAATGATATGGAAATGGTTTGGGTGTAAGTAAGTAAAAAAAATGTAAGTCCGTTTTTATATAGCACAGCTACTCACCCTTACGGGTCTCAAGGCGCTGGGGGCCGGAGTGGAAATTAAGTGAGCTATTGCCCAGAGTCACATGGTGCTGAGCTGAGCTGCCGCCGGGGATCGAACCGTGAACCCTGTGCTCCGAAGTCAGCTGCCCTGGCTGCTGCACCACTGTGCTTAATTTGAGCCAGTGGTTGCAAGTGGGGCCCACTGGCACTCATTTTTGAGAAGCACACTTATTTTTTCTCTTCAGACTTCCACTGAGAGGAATACAGAGACAAATGCAAATAGAGGAATGAAACAGGAATAGAAAGACGGGAAAACAGTGACAAAGGAAGAAGGCAGAAATGAAAAAGAACCTGCAAGAGTGAGATAAAATGACAGGGAGCGTTTGGTGGTGGGCGAAAGAGGCCTCAGGTGTAATGAAGACTATGTATCCTTAGTATTGGCACCTCGACCTTCGATAACCAGTGCTTAAATTGTAAAGGAATGTGTGTCCATGCCCAAAGCTCTGATCAGAAGCCCAGGACCAGTGCAATCAAATGTCGGCACGCCGGATACCAAAGCTGCATTGTCTTAAATCCACCTCATGCCTCTTTCATCCACTGCCATACACTCCCTCCCCCTTTATCTCACTCTTACAGGTTCCTGCTTTCTACCTTTGTGACACTTTTTTTGTCTTCCTCTTCCTTTGCCTTTTCCGTTTTGTGTTTTTCCCATTCTTGCTCTAGGCAAATGTCAGAAACGTATTTTTGAGGCATGTCCTCAAAAATAAGTGCCAGTGTGCCCCCTCCCCCCCCCCCCACCTGCAACCATCGGCTCATATTAAAAGCCTGCCACGAGCTTCTGATCAAAACTTTAGGGCCCAGTATTTTTTTAATTCTGTTTACAAATTCAGCACTGGATTCTCAAACTAACATGTTCACCTGTGCTTCACACGCAAGAAACTACATGAGCTGTGCTGTGCTTGAGGTGTTGCAGTACAGGACATTTACTGAGCAGGTTTCCTGCTTCCAATACCAAAATAAAAAGCTTATGGATTCAGAGAAACAAGCAGCAAGTGTAATGCAAGCAAAATGTTGGTATTTTGGGTCTTTGGATCATGAGATGTCTCTGTGGAACCACGGGAGTTGTAGTACATTGTTTCATTGTTGGCCTGCATCCCATTGTCTACGTTAGTAAAATTTAGTTTTCAGTATCACTTGAGAGCATTAATCTGGTAAGTATATATTACATATCATTTATGCAGTGAATGTTTTCATAAAATGATTGTCTCGGTGCAGAACCCCTTCTTCAGAAGCGCGTGTGTGATCTTAATGACAGCCTTTCATCTAAAAAACATGAGCCTTCTCTTTTGAAGCCATCACAGCCTGTCCCGGAGACTGTAATAGGATCCAGAATAGACAGTATCCACTCCCCCGTATTCACTTATATTATTTCAACCTCGGCTCTCCCGCCCTTCCTCCCATTACTTCTGCTCAATTTACCCTCTCTAACCATCCTTACTCCTGTTCTACCCCGTGCCCCGACCTTTAGAGAAATGGAATAGATACATGATCCCAATTTAGAAACGCGCCTACTTATGTCCATCACTACAATATTCCTTTGGAGTGTAAAGTGGTATGTGCATGAGTCATAATGTGGCGTGTGAGCCCAGCTTGAGTAATGCAGTGTTTGAACAGGCGGCCTCTTAAGTCTTCATGAGTTTGGGGAGCGCTTGTCTTCCCCAGGAATCCCTTCCAGCTGATTTCATAAAAGTCCTGATCAGCAGCGACAAAGCGTGCGCTGTGACAGGAAGGGAGGCGGGGTCCCCGACTACGAGAGGCTGCCAGCGGCAGGTGATGAGGCTGGGTGGGCAGAGAGGCGCTCTTGGCCTCGATACTTGGCTGCCAGGATCTATGCAGCTTTGGCCGCTGATATAGGCTGCGATTCCTACGCGTATAAATGGTTGGAAAGGATTTGTGTTGCTTGCATGTTCTTAAATACCGAAGACTTCACTTAAGAAGACAGAACAGGGTACAGGAATGCAGCTGATTTATTGCTAAAAGCACCAGACAGTCCCACCTGCCCTAAACATTGCTACCCTTGGCGAAAATGACCGTATATTCCATACCTCCCCTTTGCTGCACCTGCACACACACAGTAATCAGTAATTTATTTAGCGTATATATTGTTTTCTTTAGAGGTAGGCGAGCCACTGAAAGCTCGAGACAGGCTCGAGCCTGAAGCCTGGCTCTATCTAAGCACAAGGTCCTGTTGGCACCCGAAGCCCAAAGCGAGCCGAGCTTTCATGTGGCTTCGGCCTGCCTTTCTCCTTGTAGGCTGCATGGGGCGTTACGGCTAACGAACCAAAGCAGGTTCGAGTCTCGGCTCAACATTCTGTGATTCTGGACAAATCTCTTAGGGGGATATTCTCAAGGACCGGCGATACCTATCGCAAACTCCAGCTAGCGGCAGTTTTTTTATCGCTGCCTAACCCTGAAAACTATCGCCATGTTAGCGGTGTATTAACAAGCCGTCGCTACATGGCAATAGTATCAGGGAACGGCGGTGAAAACTGCCGCTAACATCAGCGCGATGGCGATAGGAAATCCGGCGTTAGCGGGCGAAAACTACTGATAAGCCCATTAGCGGCACAAAAACTCACGTTAGTCAGCCAAACGTGAGTTTTTTTTGCCTCTAATGCAAAAAATAGCCTATCAGTCAACCTCCAATATAAAATAGGCATAAAAACCAATAAAATGCAGAATGGAGCAGCCAGGGCCAAGTGCAGCACACATCAACAACTCCTGCAAGCCACCCAACATCCAGGATGACCAGGATGAGAGCCTTGATGCCTCGCTGAACCTGCGTCTGGAGCCTGGATGCCTTGCTGGACCTGCGTCTGGAGCCTGGATGCCTCGCTGGACCTGCGTCTGGAGCCTGGATGCCTCGCTGGACCTGCGCCTGGAGCCTGGATGCCTCGCTGGACCTGCGCCTGGAGCCTGGATGACTCGCTGGACCTGCGTCTGGAGCCTGGATGCCTCGCTGGACCTGCGTCTGGAGCCTGGATGCCTTGCTGGACTAGCGTCTGGAGCCTGGAGTGGGATGTGGAGGAGCTGTGGAGTCGATGAGCCGTGGCGGTAGACATTGAGGCGCGACGATCGCCCGTACCTGGTGGTGAAGTCTGGCAGGTCACAGGAAAAAAGCTGTTACAGCACACCCATTACTTTGTATAACAATCCAAATACAGTGTTGGACAAATACTAAACACAGTCTGAATCCCCAATAGATTCCTAAACAAATGAGGACAATCCAATGAGACAAATAGTATGCAGAACATTTAAACAGTCCAAAGACGTCGTCAGGTGATTCTTTATCTTTTTATTAATTTCTTAAAGATTCCCAGCACATGATTTTGCCGACACGTGGTTCGTCTGTACTCAGACTTTTTCATGGCAATATGGGAATAATGGAATAGTTCAGTCCAGTGTGGATGATTCCAAGTTGCACGTCCGATTGCGTTGTTCAAAAGCCAAAAATTTCATGTATTGTACCAGGCGGTCTAACCAAAATAAACAGCTGTGGTATGACACACGAAACAATAATAAGTCATGAGTTCCAAATTGTAAAACGTGGGCTGCTATAGTCACGTCCCTTGAGTATTGTCATGTATAACTCAGAAAAGTCCAATTTAGTTATGTGGACCATACATACCATCGATTAATGTGCACAACATCATCGTGATAAATGACAAGCGCGGGGGGCAAAACCCTGGTAAGTTTGCGACCCTATAGACGACTGTATCAACACATCAAAAACGCGTGTGACCGCTCGCAGTATACGCCTGGCAAGTCGCATGGAGACACGTTGCTGACCTGTGTGAGAAGACCGCCTTGCGACCCTTGGAGCTGTTAATGGTAGAGGCGCTCCTGCGCACCAACGTAGTGAGGTCCGCATCGCATACTACGATCCACCACTACACGGGGGTGCATGAAGGGGATTACCAACGCTGTGTGCCGTCTCCCTGCATCACAGGCCCGATGATGTTGGACTGGCCGTATGCTGTGGAGGGTGAGGCCCCTGTGCTACGCCGAACTTGTGTGGCATGAGCGCTGCAACTTCATGCCTAAGGGGGCCCTGCTGCATCAACTGCATCGGGAGGTCCACCAGTGGACTAGGCGGTGACTGCTGTACCCAGCCTAGTGAAATCACACCTGGCTGAGGCTCCTGCTGGCTGAGTCACAGATTTGGAGAGAGTGCAGTGGATTGGGCCACAGTGTCAATGTCCAGGTAAGGAGAAGGTGGGACACGTAGCGCAGGAGGGCCGGGGGGCGAGTCACTCAGGCCTATCACACGTAGATGACGCACCCCCAGTGGCGGCACTTCCGCAATGGCGGAAGAGCGTTGTCCCACTGCCTCAAGCAGTGCAGAAGAGGAACAATCATCACATGAAGATAACTCAATCAATCAATCAATCAAGGGAATTGTAAGCGCGCTACTCACCCGTGAGGGTCGCAAGGCGCAGGGGGGGGGGTTCCGCAGATCTGTTAGCCGAAGAGCCATGTCTTGAGGGTCTTCCTGAAGGTGTTCAGGGAGGGGGCACGTCTGATGTCTGCCGGTAGCTCATTCCAGGTCTTGGCTGCAATGTGGGAGAAGCATCTTCCGCCTGCTCTGGCTCTGTGGATGCGCGGGGTTTCGGCCAGTGCGAGGTTGGAAGATCGGAGGTTTCTTTTGGGTACGTGGAAGTTGATTCTGTCGTTGAGGGATTTGGGTCCGTTGTTGTGTAGGCATTTGTCGGCGTGAGTGAGGACTTAGAAGGTGACTCTTTTCTCCACGCGGAGCCAGTGGAGTCTTCGTAGGTGTTGGCTGATGTGTTCGTGCCGGTGGATGCCGAGGACGAGTCTGGCGGCGGTGTTCTGTAATGTCTGGAGTTTGCGGAGTAGGGACTTGTTAATGCCGGAGTAGAGTGCGTTTCCATAGTCCAGTCTGCTAGTGATGGATGAGTGCATGGGTGACTGTCCTCCTTGACTCCGGGGGAATCCATTTGAAGGTCTTGCGGAGGATGCGGAGGGTGTTGAAGCAGCTGGAGGTGACGGTGTTGACCTGTCGGTTCATAGTGAGGGATGAGTCGAGTACGAAGCCGAGGTTTTTGGCATGGTCCGAGGGGGTAGGTGGGCTTCCGAGGGCGGTCGGCCACCAGGTGTTGTCCCATGCTGAAGGGGTGGTTCCAAGAAAGAGAACTTCTGTCTTCTCGGCGTTGAGCTTCAGGCAGCTGTTGGCTGTGTTGGAGGCCGGGGTGGTGGTTAAGGTCTGGCGGCAGTGGAGGCAGGAGAACTGGCCGTGGGTCGTGTTTGGCGAGGCCTGTTGGCAGTCTCTGAGTTTTCCGGGGATGAGTGCGTGGAGAGTGGCTGTGCTGTAGCAGTGGGTGGCTCGAAATCCAGGTTTCCTGGCACTGGTCACGGTCGGGTTGCGGACGGGCACAGACGGGCTTGCCTTAGGCGCGCCCGCTGCGCGCGACCGCGCAGCAGCCGCCATTTAGTAGGGGAGGGGGGAGGAACGATCAGCTGGGAGGCGGGAACGGGCGAGGACAGGGGGGCGGGGCCGTAGGGGCAGCAGCGGCGGGAAGTGAGAAGCGCGGGCTCAGAGAAGCCAAAAAAACAGATTCAAAAGGGAAAAACAAGGGATAACTGACTGATGTAATCATGCTATGTATCCTCAGGGGGTGGGAGGGTGGGTAGGACTGCTCCAAACACGGAGCACTCAAGTGCGCAATGACTGTTTGGCCGGCCCACTCAGTCCGCCCAAAGCAGTCCTGCTCACTTCCCTGTTTGCAATGCAGGCTGCATTACAGCCTGCATGGAGAACATGCCCACCCCTCCGGCCCCTGGCTGCATGACTTGTCCTGTTGCCAATTACCAATCCCACCGCCGCATCGCAGCGTTGTGATTGACTCAGGGGAGGGAGCCTGGCTACCTACTTCCTTTTCCTGGAAGCAGACGCAGGAGAGCAGGAGCTACGAAGACACGGGACCCGGCTTCGAGGTAAGACTTCCCTCATAAAAACTTTTACAACACCCGCTCACACACACATCCCCGCGTAAACGCCCCATCCAGTGTTCTTTCCAGTGTTTACCACCTCACAGCTGTCCAGCCCCCCCAGCACTTCTCAATGGCGGCCGCTGTGCGCCCATGCACAGCGGGCGTACCACTCGTGTGCCAAAGGCACATACGTAGTTGCGACGCATGCCATAACATCGCATTCCATTCCAATGCATACTAATACTAGGCACATTGCAACAGTAGAGTAGGTGTTGCATAGCGGAGACATTAATCTCACTATTCCCACTTCAGTGAGTGCAACCCAAAACTAACCTTTGCACCCCAAACCCAACCGTGAACCCTGGAATTCCTTTTTGAGCCCCCATAACACACCCAAAAATCAAATTGACCCAAATGCACACCCCAATTTCCATATTTTACCCCAAAACACACCCCAATTTCCATATTTTACCCCAAAACACACCCCAATTTCCATATTTTTTCCCCAAAACACACCCCAATTTCCATATTTTACATCCGAAACCCATACCCACCCGAAAAACTTTAAATTACCCCATTATTGACCTCACAATGCGTTGTAATCAAATGCGATGTAAAGGCACCTGCGTTGTCAGAGTTGCGTTGTTAACGATGTACTGCCTGCGTTGTAATGGTCGTCTCCCGTGCCAAAGGCAACCCATAGGCTACGCAGTTTACGTCCGTCTGCCCCTGGACCGCGCTCTGCACCAAGGAGCCTTCCTCTTGGACACTAGACCGCTACGACGCCAGCACCCTCCTCGCCATCAACCCTGGACGCCACCTCGCCTGCCAGGACCAACCTCTGCTCTGGACCGGACATCGCCATCGCCATCACTGACGGCTGCAGTATTGATGGAGCAAGGACTCGTAAATGAGACTTGCTCGGAAACAAACCTCTCGTTTAAACTCACTAACGAATTACTAACAACGTGTTTTGTGAATAATAATACGCATTTCCTTTACACGCGGGAGAAAATGAAGCTTGCCTATGTGTTTACTAACTGCAATAACATGAACGAAGGACTAAGATGCATTCTAACACGGGATCTTTACTGCGCATGCGTCTACTGCATCTACGTAGTATGACGTATTAACGCTTGGAGGGAAATTCTTGCGCTTGCGCAAAGAACCATAAAATGGCCGCTTGAAAACTCACATGCATGGCACCTGCTTGCTGAAATTAGAAAATAAGTTTTATACTAACGCAAATGCAGAAAGGGAAATAATAAATGGAATGGGTTAGAGTAGAGGTTGGTGGTATACAGTGAAATCATTTATATTTGAGAATAACATTTTTCCTTTTGACTTTATTATTAGTGCGTATTTGGGCCTGTCAAATTTGTCTGAGTCGAGCAGACTGACGTTGAGCCACGCATGCGCCCTGGCGAGGAAGTACGAAAGATGCCTAAGGACTTGTCACGCGTCCAAGGCCAGCGAAGATGTGCCCTGGGAACATGAGGGTGAAGAGTTCATATGAAGGAACTGTATTGAAGAGATCGCAACAATTGTATTAATAAAGTTGGGAGATGTGTGAGAAAGGAAGAGACTTAATAAAGTTTGAGGGGAGGAGTTTTGAAACAATGGTTTAAAGAAATAAGTGAAATGTAAGTATGGTGTGATGATCACCCCCCCCTCGCCTGTCCAATCAGAGTTAGTATTTGGTAGAATTGAAACATTAATGGGCGGTACATGCTTATGGAAGGGTATAATTGAGGTAGTTTTAGTTAGTTAGAGTATTGCTTTTGGAGAGATTGTTCTTGGAGAGAATTTCGGGGAGATTTTCGGAGAGATCTGTTGGTGCTGGGGTGGTGTTGAAGCTGTGAGACGCAGATGAAGAAGATCGAATGCAGAACCATCTACTTAATTTGGGTGGGTTAGAAAGATGATCGCGGAAGAACCACGAGGAGGAAGAGAGTGTCAGAGAGGGGTGCGACGCAGTCGTCGGTATCTAGAGAGGTGAAGTATCCTGTCCTGATTCCTGTCCTGAAGCCTTTGTCTCCTGATCTGTCCTGGGGACCCTTACCAGCCCTTTGGCCAGGGGGTTGGTCTTCACTCCATACTTGGTAATTATAAACTCATCGTCTTGATAAATGCTCTTCTCTCTCTATCCTCTTCTTTCTGAGCATAGTTGTTGTGTGGATCTGAATTGTTATATCTTTTGAATTATTGATTAAATTTGGCACTCTTGTGAATGAGGGTGTTTGTACTGAAACGTTTGAGATGGTTCACAAACAACTAATTTAGATAAAGATTTTAAAACTTCATGAGTCTGTGATCATTTCATTTAATCAAGAAAGGTTTCATAAGTTATGTTAATTATCACCATCAACTAGTTCCACCTAATGGTCCATTGACCAGAGAAAAGAACTATTTGATCAGTGAAAGGTTCTAGTTAGAGAGGGAATAACTAGATCTTGAAGTATGAAAAGCATAAAACTAAAAAGTTCCAGCGGTCTACTTGGTGTTTAGTGGAAGTGAGTTATATGGGCCCAGGTGAGTATATGGTAGTGGAGTATCTGTTGCTAGTACGCCGCTGGATCAGTATCACCCACAAGGAGCACCCCGAGCATCAAGGAGGAGGCATTACCATCACCTACAGAAGCACACTCCGATTGACCACGCACTCTAATGACCCAAGGGTGACCATGGACCACCTCAACTCCCAGATCCGGACCAAGCCCAAGCACATCCTCTGCGGCACCCTCATGTGCAGGCCCCCTGGGCCATGGCCCCCCATTCTCCAATACCATTGTAGACCTCATTGCACCCCAGGGTCTCCCATCCACCGACAACATCCAACTCGGTGAACTCATGTTCCACCTGGACAACCCCAGTGACCAGGACACCACCCCCTTCTGGGGAAGGTCCCCTACATCAGACGCAAGCAGCAAGTCACCTCAACAAGCCACATAGCAGGACACACGGTCGAGCACGTCACCTCCGCCAGTGGGAACTTCAACTACAGCCACAACACCGGACTCTCCTGGATCGACCATCATTGGTAACATCACGTCTTCACCTTGCCCACCGGACGCCACCGCCATCATCGCACCCCCTCGCAGCTGGATCAAGGCCACCGAAGAACGTCTCGTCAAGTCCCTCCACACCAACACTCCGCCAATGCTTCCAAACGATGACACCGAAGCGCGCAACCACCACCGATGGATCTCCAACAGCGCCGACATTCGGGCACCCCTCATGAACGGCACTGCGTCAGTACCTTCCGCCTGCCTGATGGCAGACGTGAGGGTGGCACAGTGCCACAGGGATAGGCTAGCTCCATGCATTGATGGAGTTGCGTCATGGTTGTGACACGACTGCAGCAATGCGTGACTTTAGCGCAGACAGATACGTCAGGATTCCTGACGCATCTGTCATTACTTGCGTCATGGAGCGCTGTCCAGTGAATACAGAGCATCCATGCTGTCGCAAGAAGGGCGTAGTGAGTAGTGTTGCAACGCTGTCTTGTCGCAGCTCTGCAACACTTTTCATGACTGGGGCCCAGGAATGCGCACTATCTATTGATGGTGCGCATTCCTGCACTGTAGTTTTGTCGCAGGGCAGCGCTGCAACATTGCTTGCAGCGCTGTCCAGCACCAAAACCTGCTGAGATGAGGCCCCAAGTGTTATCCCCATTTTTAAGGCCAGCTATTTTCTGGTCTTAAGTAACTGGCTCTAACTGCAGTTAGAGACAGTTTTTTTGTTCTTCAGAACTTCAGGGATCCCCTTGTGAATATGGAGTAGTGGGGTTTGCGGCCGTTTTTGCATGGGAACGCCTCTCCTGCATATAATTATCGCTAACAGAAGTGGCGATCTTTACAACTGACGTTTTCACCTAAAAACTGTCGCTAACGGCTGTTAGCGTCAGCTTGGTAATAGAGCGATAAAATTATCGCCGCATTAGCAGCAGAAAAGTGCCGCTAACGCGGCGATAACTCCTTGTGAATATGCCCCTTAGTCTTTCCATTCCCGCTCAGATATCTTCGGGTCGAGTTCGCCCTATATACAAATGCCCAAAGAGGCAAAAACAAAGCCTTAATACAATGAAAGACAAAGAGATAATGGATGACTTGTAAAAAGTGAAACCAGAAAACCTTGATAAACCATGGCTTCCCCGCTTAAATTCAGTGATCTTAGGCAAATATTTTATTTCAGCAAAACTCTTTTTTCTTCATTATCACCTATGAAACACTTTTAAATATGTGAGTTGAGAATACCAGTTGTAAAAACCTATTGTGCTTGATTTAATAGACTTTAATGTTGCTCTATATTAATCTGAGCCATGTACAGCGTTTACAGGACAACTGTATTGCCTCATAGTTCACTAAGGGTACATGTTTAAAAACTATCACTTTTAATAAGTACTTCTCAGTGCAGTACAATAATGTGACGTATTAATGTGAAATCATCCACATGTCAAAGAAGTAAACATTTTTGAATTTTGAAGTGCCTTTTATAATTTGCATGATGTTTTAGTATGATTTAAATAGCATTTTCAGGGCTCGGCACGTGCACGGGCTCTAAGATCCGCGCCAGACCCTTGGCTCGGCTCGTCCCATTGATTTGTTGGCTCACCCACTTCTTATTTTCTTTGCTAGTACCGTTAGCAATAATAAATTTGGCAACATATATGCAGGCTTCGTAGCTCTTTGCAAGTAAACATATCTCTGTAGAAAGGACAACCGACAACCCAAGTAATGTAAAAAACAAGCCTATTATGTCCCTAACAAGGCGAAAGTGATATATATGGCTTTTCCTGATGGCACCATCGATTTTTTTTGCCTCCCCTACCTCTCTCACTGGTTCTGGACCTACTTTCTTCTCTTTACAACCCCTCTTGATTACCGCTTTTGGCTACAACAATTAAATCAGGGCCCCTTCTGGATCCAGCTCAACCTAGCATCTATCAGGCTGTCTCAACCATTATCTACCCTTTGCTGGTGGAACTTCTGAGTCTTTCCATCTCTTCTGCTACTGTACCTCCTGCTTGGAAACATGCTGTGGTAAGACCCTTGCTCAAAAGGCCTTCACTAGATGCAGCAAAGCCGGAACAATTCTGACACACCTCCTTGCTCCCATTTGTCTCCAAATTGCTTGAAAATCATATTGCCGTTCTGCTGTCTACCTTCATTTTGGCACATGGCCTTCTCCATGGCTCCCAGTCTGGTGTCCATCTGCAGCACAGCACTCAATCTGCTTTACTGGCAGCGATGGACAGACTTAGATGGACTCTGGACAGGGGTGTAACTGCAGCAGGGATCCTGCTGGATCTAAGTGCTATTTTCAACACTGTCTTGCACAATATTCTGCTGAGTTGATTACAGGACTGCAGGATCAGAGATAAGGGTTTGGTATTGTTTACCTTCTTTTTGAATGGTGGAGCATTCAGGTCCTTGACAAACCTTTCTACTCTGAGATACTTACAGTTGAGTGTGAAGTCCCTCAGAGCTGGTCCTTGAGCCCCACTCTTTTCACTATCTACATCCGACGTCTGCCGGACCTTGTCAAATTTTTCGACATCTTTTTATTCTCATACACCGACGACACTCAATTAGTCTTCTCTCTCTCTCAACTATGGGGTCAATGCGGTACGCCTCAGAGATTGACTCCCTGCTGTCTCCAATTAGATGGGGATGAACTGTCTACAGCTTAATGGAGGGAAGACGGAAAAGCTTGTTAGAAATCTGCTGGCATTATGGTCTCCGATGTGGTGACCAAATGAACTTGGCCTTTTCCCTTCTCTCAAGCCTGTAGTTAATTACCGTGGGATGTGGCTTGACCGAGTTAAATATGCACCTCATTATGAGTATATAAATATGGAACTCAAAATGTTGCTCTAACCTACAGTTCAGCCTAAAGGAAATACTGTGGGCTTTACCAGACCATATGCAGAAGACAATTGACCATGCAAATATTATCTCTCGCCTGGACTAAGGCAATGCACTTTACTTGTGGGTCAAGCAGTCTTAAATGGCTGCAGACAACCCAAAATGCCACTGTGTGGCTGTAACTTTAAATACCCAAGTTTCAGTTGGTGTACTCTCACTTGCCCTTACTTCAATGACTTCCTGTAGAAAAGTGGATACAATTTTAGGCATTATGTATTGCATATAAGGCCTTTTCAAACACAGGTCCTAGGTTTCTTAGGGGAATGATTCAGCCATATGGGCCAGCCAGGGTCCTTAGATCAGCAAATCCTGCTTAGCAATTCTACCCAGGTTTAACAGAGCTGGAGGGCCATTGTTTAACTAACTGACTTCCAAACACTGGAATTCTCTCCTGGTTCAGCTCTGTGCGAGCCCCAGCAAAGTTCTTTTCAGAAAAAAAGCTTAAAACCTGGCTCTTTTAGGACAGTGTTTATGGGTATGTGGTACTGCAGTTGCGCTTGGAGGCCCTAGTTGGGTAGCTATGAGCTTTATAAATCATAAACATAAGCAAGCCATGCCCAAATCTGTGCATCTCTTTCTATGTGTCTGCCTGACAAAAGTGTTCAACCTTTAGAGATTTAGAAAGTGTAAAAAAAATGGTTGTCCTACTTGAACTTTTTATTAAAATGTATGGGCTGAAAAGATAAACTTGATAGTCACAGCATAAAATTATCATTTCCTAAACATAACAAGCATTGGCATAGCCAATAGGTCTTGCGTTGGCCACCAGCTATTGGCAATTATTTTGTTTTCTCATAGTTTTTGTAAAATTGTATTGTGTGGGAAGCTGCTAGACCTCCATCAATCTAAAGAAATATTGGCTAGTGGCAAAAATGTTTTTGGTCGCAAACAAGCACACACTTCTTGGTACTGAAGGGAACTACTTTGTGTGTGGATGAGTTATGGTATGCTGCCTTTGTGACAGGGCAGCATGCAGTAACTCAAAGTAAAGTCAGCGAATGACAGAAGTGGGCTGACGCATTGCCCCTTGATTCACCCTGGAGTAGGTGGAAGAAAACTATGAATGACAACCACAGATGAATGGATGAAATGCGGCTGGAAATCCCTATAAGTAACTGTCATACACATACTTTTGGTAAAATCAAAATGCTTGGCTAACACAGACCTAAAAAGCCAATCATTATGCTGCTGGCTGCTAGTGTCTTGCTCCTAAACAAGAAAGAAAGAAGGAAAGCAAGAAATAAGGGAAGAAAGAAAGGAAAGAAGGAAAAAAGAAAGAACAAAGGAAAGAATGAAAGAAAGCAAATGAAAGAAGGAAACAAGAAAAGAAAGAAAGAAGAATAGAAAGAAAGAAAAAAGAAGGAAGGAAAGAAAGAAAGAAAGAAAGAAGGCATGAAAGAAGGCAAGAAAGAGAAAGAAAGAAGGTAAGAAACAAACAAAGAAAATGGAAGGAAAGAAAAAAAGGAAAGAGACGAGGAAGAAAAGAAATAAGGTATAACAGAAAGAAAGAAGGAATGAAAGAAAAAAGGAAGGAAAGGAAGAAGGCATGGAAGACAGAAAAACAGCAATGAAGGAAGAAAAACAGTAAGAAAAAAGGAAGGAAAGAAAGGAAAGTAGTGGAACCAAAATGTCTTGGCAATAAAAAAGCAAATCATTGTGCTAGTGCCTGCCAGCAACGCTTACCTTTGAGAAAGAAGGAAAGAAAGAAATAAGGAAAAAAAGAATGAAGAAAAAAGGAAGGAAACCAAACAAAAGAAAAAGAAAAAAATGAAAGAAGGGAGGAAGGAAGGAAAGAGAAAGAAAGAAATAAGAGAAAGAAAGAAAAGAGGAAGGCAAGAAAGCATAACAGAAATAAAGAAGGAAAGAAAGACAGAAAAAAGGCTTGAAAGTAAGAAAGCAAGAAAAAAAGAAGGAAAGAAAAAAGACATGAGGAAATAAAGATGGAAAAACAAAAAAAAGAAAGGTAGGGAGGAAGGAAGGCAAGAGAGACAGAAAAAAAAGCCAAGAAATAAAGTCAAAGAAGACAAAAAAGGCAGGAAAATAGAAGATAAGAAAAAGGAACGAAAGAAAGAAAGAAAAAGAAAGAAGGGAATAAAAAGACAGAAGGAAAGCAAGAAAGGAAGAAAGAAAGAAGGAAAGCAACATAGTACAAAAAAGAAGACAAATGTAAGGAAACAAAAGAAAAGAAGAAAAAGGAAGGAATGAAAGAAAGAAGGAAGAAAACTGAAAGAAGAAGGAACAAAAGAAAAGAAAAAGGCAAGAAAGAAAGCGTAACAGAAATACAGAAGGTAAGAAAGAAAGGGAAAAGAAAGAAGGAAGAAAAGAAGAACAGAAAGAAGGCAAGAAAGACAGAAACAAGGCTTGAAAGGAAGAAAGATGGCAAGAAAAAAGGAAGGAAAAAAGATGGAAAGAAAGAAGGCATGAGGAAATAATGACGGAAAGACAGAAACAAGAAAGAAATAAGGAAGGAAAGAAAGCAACAAAGACAGAAAGAAAAAAGCCAAGAAATAAAGGCAAAGACAAAAAGAAGGTAAGAAAGAAAGAAGACAAAAAAATGGAAAGAAAGAAAGAAGGAAAAAATAAAGAAAGAAGGAAAGAAGGAAATAAAAAAGAGAAGAAGAAGGAAGGGAAGAAGACAAAAATAGAAAGAAGGGAGGAAAGACAGAGAGAAGTCAAGAACGAATGCAAGAATGAAAGAAAGAAGACAAGAAAGACAGAAAGAAGAAAAGAGAGAATGGAAAATGGAAGAATGACAGAAAGGAGAAAAGAAAGTAAGAAGGAAAGAAAGAAAAAGAAAGAAAGAAGACATGAGAGAAAGAAAGCAAGAAAGAAGGAAAGTAACAAAGAAATACAAGGAAAGAAAGGAGAAAGGGATAAAGGAAAGAAAGAAAAAGGGAAAACACAAAAAGGAGGAAAGAAAGAAGGAAAGTGAGATAGGATGAAAGAAAGAAGGAAGGAAGGAAAGAAAAAAGGCAAGAAAGAAAAAAGAAAATGGAAGACAAAGAAGAAACAAGACAAGAGACAAAGAAAACAGGAAAGACAGAAAGAAAGAAGCAAGATAAGAAAGAAATAAAAAGTGTTTACAACTGTTTCAAATTAAGCACAGTAAAGGCCGGTTTTCTTCCAGGGCAGTGTTTATTAAAGAACCATTGGTGAAAGAGAGTCCAGAATAAATGTGCTGCGTGCATAGAAAAAAGAGGATGACTTGATACAGAACAGTTTCAAATGGACACAATTTGGTATGGTGTGAAAAAGAGGAAGTTAGATAAACAAAGGACACTCCAAACAGAATTTACAACAGCATTTACAGGAGACAGGAACTGTTAAAGCTGGAATGTGTTCTGTGCATGATGAGCTGGTAGAAAGTGTCCTGCTATCAGATCAGGCTCTAAATACAAAGGCAACACTTAGGGGCATATTCACAAGGAGCTATCGCCGAATTAACGGTACTTTATCGCAGCCAAAGTCGTGATAAATTTACCCCCCCCATTCAGAAGCCGGTGTTAACAGCCCACAGCACCAGTTTACCCGCAATAGCAGCCGCAAAAAACATCGCCACAGAGGACCCTTGCAAATATCGCTAATGAGATGCAGAGTAGGCGTTCCCGTGACTAAAGCCGAGACAACAGCACACCTCAACATTCACAACGACCAGCCACATCCGCGATAAAAACACACAACAGGCGATAAGGTGCGTTAGCACCAGGAAATCTACACCAGCTCTGACCTGGTGTAAAGTCGGACGGCAGCCAGCACCACAAAAGGGAGCACAGCCCAGGGCCAAATCCGAAGGGCAACAGATGCCATGGAGCCACACATCATGCGGCCCGGACACCCAAGAGGGCCACAACACCCACCGCCATCACCCCAGGCCCACCCCTCCCTGGCACCCCCCCACGACCAAAGACATGCCACATCAGCCACACCTAAACATGTACAAAATATTCCGCCTGATGCTGCACAATCACAACTGGTGACATGGATGTGTCATCACAGAAATGACCAGCACACATTCACTTTCGAAGCAACAAATGAAACTTTATTAAAATGAACAACGAAATGAAATGAAGACACATGGCTGCTCCCCTCCGGACAATACGTAGGTCACAGCCTGCAAGACAAAAAACATGATGAGAAGGTGTGTCCTGCGCACATCAGAGGACAGAAAGAGAGCGAAGGAGAGAGAGAGGAAGAGAGGGAGAGAGAGATAGAGAGAGAAGAGGAGAGAGAGAGAGAAGAGGGGAGAGAGAGAGAGAGAGAGAGAGAGAAGAGGAGAGAGGGAGGAAGAGAGAGGGAGAGAGAGAGAGGAAGAGAGGGAGAGAGAGAGAGTGCCGCCCCTGCGCACCCAGGCCACACTGCTCACCTGCTGCCACCGGTGTGTCTCCAACCACGTGCCGGTATGTAGGGCAGTTCACCAGGTCACACATCTCATTCAGAGCCGTCAGCTGAAACAGAGCCCAGATACATGACTGGCACAGTACACACACTTGCACAAGACAACATCGCCTGCCCGCCCATGCACACCCAGGCCTCAATGCTCACCTTCCGCCACAGGCGCGTAGACAGGAGGTCCCACCACGTGCCGCTGCAAGCCACAAGCCTGGGGCCCGGGGACATGGCACCCTCCACATCATGCAGCCCGCTCCGTAGGCCACCAGGTCTCACGTTTGGTGATGGGTCTTGATTACTCCATGGCAGAGGACATACCAGTGCACCCGGCATCATCGCAGGCTGCACACTCGCTCAGCCCAATGGGTGCCACCAACTCTGGCATCCCGGAAGAGACGCCACGGGGCGGTAGGCCCGCGCTGCCCGCTGGCTCTGGCCTACACTGCGGTCCAGCAGGGCACACAAAACCTGAGCTGTCCGGACCGCCGGGACGGGGCATCATCACAGGCTGCACACCCGCTCAGCAGCTCAAGGTGCCACTGACTCAGTGCACCCACAGCCACCGTCCCGTGGCGGGGTGCCTGTGCCGTCCGCAAGGCCTCGGATGCCACTAACCCTGTGCAACCCCAGTCTGCGCCACGTGGTGGTAGGCCCGTGCCGTACTCCAGGCCTCGGATGCCACTAACCCTGTGCGCAGCAACTCATGGGCCCCATATGAGTGCGAACCGTGGGGCGTCCATCATCCAGTCACCACCGGAAGAGGGGAATGTGACGTTGTCGGACCCTTATGTTGGCAGAGTCACATGGCCTGTGAGGCCTCTGCCGGATGGGTGTGGTGTGTGTGAAAACCTGCCCTCAGGGAGTGGCCGTGACATGCTGACAACTAGACCAGTGACCCGCACACCACCAGCGAGTACGGCTGCGACGGGTAGCAATGAGGGTCCCCCCTCGGTGCGTAAACGGAGTGGACTGGCCTGCCGTACGCCGGACCAGCGCAGGGCCTGCAACAATGACTCGTGGGCTCTGGGCGTGGTCCAGTCCATGTCCGGACAAGGAAGTGACTGATGCGTGTGTCCCTGCTGCAGTGTTCACGGAACCCGCTACACAAGATGCAATGTCGTACCCCCTTACTGGCATCCCACAGGATGAACATCATTGACGCAAGGGAAGGCACTGTCCTCACATTCATCCACATATCCACACAGGAATGACGTAAGACATCACACAGCAGTGCGTCACTGAATGTTTATTTGCACATCCAGTGCAGTCATGCAGCTGGAGCGGTACAGGGCAATGCCGAGCACACCACACAATATGGGCCCGTGGAGGGCCAGCCAGTGTCCATCCCGGGATGACCTGTACTGCGGAAGAGGAAGGGTACAGTCCGCAGTCTGTCCGCCGTGTCATTGGTCACCAAACAGCATGTGGCAGTCCATGTCGCTGTCCAAGGTGAGTGCCTCGGAGTGTATCGGGGGTCAGTGGTAGGTCTTGAGGCCATGTGCGGCACCAAGCAGAAACAGGCAAGGTGGCGGTAATGGATGCTAGTGCCTGGTCCTCCTGACCACAGTCCCATCCACGTCCTCATCCCCGGGTGTGTGCCCTGCCCCACCTGTGGGTGTTGCAGTGCCGGCTGCGGCACTGTGTGCCACTGACTCATCAGGGGCCGGAGGAGGATTGTCGGCCGCACTGTGTGGCAGTGACACATCAGGTGCCGGAGTGGATACGCCTGCCGCACTGGGAGGCACTGACACACCAGGGAGCGGAGATGTGGATGGTGTGGGGGCAGCAGCAATCATCATCGTCACGCCTTGTGGCAGCAATGCCATGACGAGGACATACAGGGCACGGTAGATCCCAGCTACATTATGCTGATGTGCAGCGGAGGCTGCCATCCTTTCCGCCTCCATCCGCACCATGTCCTCCATGAGCCTCCGCATGTTTGCCAGCAAAAGGCTGGCATCGCTGGGGCCACTGTGAGCGGACAGGTATTCTTCCCTCCACGTCATGACTCCAGAGATGTCAGTCAAGGCTTGCTGGAGACCATGGGGCGGACATAGACACCCAAGGATGGCGTCCAGTTTGTTAGCCATGAGCTCGAACCCCACCCGGACCTGCTCGTCCGTCTCCCTCTGGCCCTCCAGCACACGGCGTTGGAAGGCCATTTGTTGTTCCTGGGGGTCTTGGGAGGGTGCCAGGGCTGTGGGTGCCTCCTGCTCGGTGGTTTGGGTCTCATGGATGTAGCTGGGCTGCCCTGATCCTGGAGGTGAGTTGCGGAGGTGGTCAATGAGGTCTTGGATGGTTTGGATGTCGATGCTGGTGTTGTCCTCCTCCTCGTCATCAGTGAAGAGTGGCTGTGACTGCTCTGCAGGAGGTGTTGAAGATGCCCCTGCGATGTGAAGGGGAGATGGTGTATTACAATGTGTCCACATGTATGTAGCCGCATGGTACAGGTTGACATTCAGACAGCATGGCCTTGTACATTGTGACAGTCTGTGGGTCTGGGCGAGGAACCAGAGTGATTGTGGGTGTGCACTGTGCCCTGCTTGCTTGTGCATGTGTGCCATTGTGGCCATCTCCCCCCGTCCCCCCAGTACCTGGTGGTCACCATCCTGTTGCGGTTGTGTTGTGTCCTGTCGAGCAGTGTCCGGTCCCCAGACTCCAGCCACAGTCTCCACACTGATGACTGTCGACACCAGCTCCTCCATGTCATCCAGCTCCAGCTGTGGCGCTGGGCCCCCACCTCCGGTTTGCGTTGCTGCCTTCAGGTTGGCGGAGAGTTTCTCCTTGGTCTTCCGCTTGATGTCATTCCATCGCCTCTTGACCTCGTCCATTGTCCGCTTGTGCTCTCCGACGGCACTCACCTTGTCGACGATGTCCCGCCATATTCCATTTTTGGTGCCCAATGACACGTTGGAGGTGACGAAGAGTTGTTGATGTTGTTCCATCACCTCCGTGACTATGATCCTGTTCGCCTGCGGACAGAACTTGGTCTTCCTGGTCTTCTTGTCCTTGCCCTTCCCTGTACCTGAGGTCCCAGGCTGGTCGTCCGGGGTGCTTGTGGGGTTGCGCTCGTCCTCTGCGCCTGCTCCGGCTGCCTCCATGGTGCTTGGGTGTTGGTCAGTTTGTGTGTGGGTTTTTTTTCCTGCTTTTATGGAGGTTTCTGACACCTTCCAGGTGTGTGTTGCAGGCCTGGCGCTGCTTGTCGCTGGATTCCTCATCGCGCTTTGGCCCATCGCGTGTTTTTTGGTGTTGTGGTTTGTGTTTTTATCTCCATCGTGGTGGTTGTATCGCAGACTTTGTCAGCGGTTTCGGCAGGCTATCGCATGGTACCGCCTTGTTGTGAATTCCACATTGACACAGGGTTATTTTCCCGTGATGGGCTGCGTTATTGAAAGTTGCGTTACGCTACTCTTGCTGTAGTTATCACACGTTCTTGTGAATATACCCCTAAATTTATAAAGTAAACATAAAAAACACCAGCACTGAAGGGAAGTACCGTGCGTACGGGTGTGCTTATTGTGAGAGAGCAAAATGCAGTCACTCAAAGTGAAGTTAACAAGTGGCTATGTAGGCTGGCCCATTGCACCACGCTGTATGCTGTAGTGGGCGGAAGCAAAATGTAAATGACTCAAAGACAGGCCAATGCATGAAGGGAGCTGTCCGAAAGCCCCTTTATGTAAGTATTTAATACAAATAATTTTAGTAAATTTGAAAAAGTCTTGGCATTAATAATGCCAGACCTAAAAAAATGTAAAAATTCTTATCTTATTTAGCATCTTTACAGAGGGTTGTTCTAAAAAGGTGATTGTTTTCCAGCTTTGATTCTTCACTTATTAAAATGTAATGAGCACTTGTGTAACTGCCATGTAGTAAAGAAACAAACTGAGGAATGAAGACATTGATGTAAGAAATTATGCACTCATGTTATCATAAATATGTCAAACTCATCAGGAACCAGTGGCAGCTGGCTTGTACTGAGGATGATAGGGCAGGGGGTGATGGAGGGCACAAACAAATTAAATCCCTTATCTTCACAGCGCACTGTACTCCTCCCTCAGGTGTCCTCCAGAAAGCTCCCAATGCAGGAAACTGCACTACCCAATCCTGGTGCTGCTTTCACAGCATGAAAGCAGCCCCATGATTGGTTAGAGCAGGCTCTCCCAGCATTCCTAAGAGCACTGGAGGCCTGCGCTTTCTCTAACCCAGCTGTCTCAGACCCTTCTTATGAGTTTGGCGGTCCAATTAAACCTGTGGTGGCAGTCCGCGGACCGCTAGACTAATGGTAACCCGCAGCATTAGGACTGTGGCAGTTGGACCACCACGGTACAGGTGCTGCCGCCAGGGATTCATGTTCCCTGGTGGTCACGCAGTAGTCTGAGGCCCATATTATGCTGGCGGTGCCATTGAGGCACCACCAAGCATACTAGGAGTTTCCTTACCGCCACACTTTTCATGGCGGTGCGACCGCCATGAAAAGTGTGGTGATGAGGAAGCAAAGGGGGCCCCCTGTTGCCTCTACACCATGCCCTGTGTGCATGCACCCCCAGTTCCTGCAGGGCATAGACTTAGCAGTTCATGCCCTGCAGGAACTGCCTTTGACACTCCCATTGCTGTGCCTTTTTCAAAAGCACTGCAGTGGGACCACCAAAGAACCGCCCGCCAGAGTAAAAATAAGTCGTACTCTGTCAGGCAGTCTTTAATGGCTTTGGCTGTCTCAGAGAGGGGCCGCTCCGAGACCACCAAAGTCATAATAAGACCTTAAGACAGCTAGGTTAGAGAACTTTAAAATGCACATGTCTAGCTGGCTGGCCCAAGACGGCCAGCCAATGAGTCCTGCCCATTTTAAAGCGCACAGCTCCCTGCTGCTGCCCCTTGGCAGCACTGCCCCTGCCCCGTCCTAACACTTAGTTCAGGTCGGGTTGCTGAAAAATAAAATGGTAATAAATATACTTCAGTACCATTTTATTTTTCAGCTCTGGGGTTTGTGGGGCGACGCTCCCCTGCTCAAACAGAGGAGCCGCTCCTGTCAGGAACGCAAGACTTGTGACAAGGAATAGGCGATCTCTGTTCCTGTTGCGTTTTTATCAGACTGCTTGAGTGCTGTATGGAAAACAAATAATGTAAATGTTTTCAGACGACATAGAAAAATAGAAAAAATGAGGGGCCCGATTCACAAAAGTAATCTGAGACAAAATCCTAACTTTACGACTTTCGGTATTCACAAAAGGCATTTAGTAGTAGTAAAGTTAGGATTCCTAACCTATTACTACTAAACTGAGACAAAATCCTAACTTTACTACTACTAAATGCCTTTTGTGAATACCGAAAGTCGTAAAGTTAGGATTTTGCCTCAGTTTAGTAGTAGTAAGTTAGGAATCCTAACTTTACTACTACTAAATGCCTTTTGTGAATACCGAAAGTCGTAAAGTTAGGATTTTGTCTCAGATTACTTTTGTGAATCGGGCCCACTATCTTGTTTTAAGTTGTTTCAAATCAAATGCATCCCCACAGCATTAAGTAGATTAATTGAGTTCAGAAATTGCTTAAAAGAAACAGCGAGTTACCTTTTCTAGCACATGCCAAAGTGCCATTTTCGCTGACACTGAGTAAGAACATCACGCTGTTTACATTTCATGTTTTGGCGTTAATGCTCAGATCTGGTTATATCTCCCCATTTAGCACATTTACTTCATAAAAGACACACACTGGAGAAAGTGCACCCCTGGGGGTTGTGATATGATTTCCTGTAATGAAAGGGTTTCCCTCTTAACTTATGCCACCCCAGACGTGAGCGACACTTTTATTGTTATAATTAATCCCATGAACACACATGCAATCGTTGATAATGAGTACCAAAATGTATTGCAAATACTAGTGACTTAATAACTTACTACACCCAACCCAGAAGGTAACTGTAGTGATTCAAAACCACAAAACGTGTAGTCAGGCTTGGAACAGGGTAATTGACATGGAGCATAGTTTATTGTATTTTCAGGTAAGGCTCATTCAACCAAGAGAAACAAGTTGCCACACTCATCCTCCAGCTCTTCTCCCCAGCCACCACTACTGCCTACATTTCTGGCACTCGTATCATCCTTGCCTGTAAATTCTCTCTTAAGGTTTATAACCCACTTCCTCCTACACTTTTTACTCACACCGCTACACTCTACTGACTCTACAGACTTCAGATAACACCACCGCACCATTCTCTTCAACCTTTGATACCTTTCCTACTCCTACCCTTTCTATGACCTCACCCCCCTTGCTCCTACAGCCTATCACCCTCTGACCTCACCTATCCTCTCTCTCCCTCAAACACCCACTCTCTAAATCCACCTTTCACCTTCCCCTCCTAACTCTGTAATGTCACTCCTCATTCTTCTTGACTCAGAGCAAGACTCTTTCCCTCCCCCTTTCATAGGTGGCGTAACAAAGGCCCCTTCAGCCCCGGCGGTACAGGGGTACCCCCAACACTCCAGGGGGCCCCCACTCAGCCCAAGGCCAATGAATACCTGTAAGATTTGGAATACTTTGTGGTCCCTCATTACATTCTGCATGGAGGGGGCCACCATTTTGCATCGGGCCACTGCCTTCCACCTTAAGTGAGTACCTTACATTCTAAATTTGGCCTTATGCCTCATGAAAGCAAGCTGGTTGCACAACAACAACATTAAGATCTACGACCTCCTGTCACAGAGACCTGAGCGACAGATGCTTTACTGGTTGGTTGTGCATGAAGGCTGCGTGCTGTCGTCACATGCCAAAAGACGGACAGGAGACACCGTCGCGTATGGGCTCACGATTCCCATTTCTTGGACCCTGCCTTGGATTTTTGGACTTTGGTCCTTGGCCGTTGGTCCCGGCCCGATTCCCGCCACCCAACGACAATCCCGGGGGGCAGGACAAGTGGGAGCTGAGCCAAGTGGAGCATGTTTTGGAGCACTTTGGAGCCCAGAGGAGCTTAGAGGAGCGTAAGGACCACAGAAGGGGGGTGTGAGAGAAGCCTTAGGGCCACGGTTGTCTCCCAGCAGGTGCGGAGGCAGCCGGCGTTAGGCCGGTGCAGCTTGCTCCACCTGTGAGACCCAGCATGCCACACTCCTTAGTTGCCTCCTCGTTGCCTGATGCAGCAATAATTACGAGCTGGCTGGGAACTACGCCTGGAGTCCATTGAAAAACGAGGAGTGTATCAAGCTTGCGCATTTGGGCACACTGAGACCAGGTGAGACCAGGTGCCCTGCACAGTTGGAAGAAGCGGATTATTATCTTGTTACCTGTTAGACTTGGCATCTTTTGGCGTGTTTCCTCTGACTTTTTGCTTTCTGACCTCCCGGTTTTGACTCTGTTTTTGCTGGTGTAATGATTCTGCGCACTTTCCTCACTGCTGTCCAGTGGGAAAGTGCAAGTGCTCCTGTATAAAATGTGTTATGGATTGGTGTTTCCATGATTGGCCTATTTGGTCTATGTGTCAGTCCCTTGTAAAGTGCACTGCGAGTGCCGGGGCCTATAGACCAAATGCTGTTGGTGGGCTGCAGCACTGGATTGTGCCACCCACGCAAACAGCCTGTAAAGTGTAACTCGGGCCTGCCAACGCAGAGCCTGTGCGCAGCCTGGGGCTGCCATGTCGACTTGGCAAGTGCACACACTTGCAAGTCCCTAAACCTTCCCTTTGCTGCATGTTAGTCACCCCTAAGGTAGGCCCAAGGTACCCCTGTGGGCAGGGTGCGTTGTATGCGAAAGGTAGGACATGCCCGGGTGTGTGTGGCATGTCCTGATAGTGAATCACAGCCTAGTTCGTTTTTCACTATTGCAAGGCTACCTGTTCCCCCTAGGCCAGAACGGGCAGTTTTGATTATTACAGCTTATAATCCTAACTGACCCGGGAACATGGTAGGAAGTCGAGTTTAGTATGCCTGGACTCAGAATGATAAAATGCAGCTTTTAGTGAAGTTGGTTTTAACATTCTGGGTTTGAAAATACCACTTTTAGAAAGTGGGTATTTTCTTGTCTAAACCATCCAAGCCTGCCTCTGCGAGGTTGTGTATTCCTTGTCTGGAGTGTGAGTGACAGGGGCTGGGGGATGCCAGGAGACAAGGTGAGTCAGCACAGGGCTGAATAGCAAGATCTACATGTAGATGGGTGGGAGGGGTCGCACCTGGGCCCTGAATAGGACAGTGCCTTCCCTCCACAATGCTGGCTCCACCTCCTGTGGTGCGTCTGATGTCCCTGGCCTACTCACTGAAAGAAGGGACGGAGACTTGTCAACAAAGTGCTCCAGAACTGGTTTGGACTAGGCAAAGGCCTCTCTGCCTTCAGAGAACAAAGGAATTTGGGATATAAATATTGGGGCCCTGACCCCATGAATTTAGATCTCGCTGGAATCAAGGAACCTGCCAAGACGAAGAGCTGGAAGAGCTGCCAGGAGGAGTACTGCCCCTTTGCTGTGTTGTTGCTTTGTTGGGTTGGCCTGCAGCTGCTGCTTCTGCCTTGGGCAGTGAAAGGACTGGACTGAACTTTCTACAAACTTGTGCTGAGTATCTCCAAGGGCCTGGAACCGAGCTGGCCTCCTGTTAAGAAGTCTCAGGGACTGCAAAGACTTCACAAGCCTCTGGGTACCGCTTCTGGAATGCTGTTTCAGTTGCCACAGAGGACGGGAACTGCAACCGACGCCGTCAACCGAATCCATCCCTGGCCGGTGACCTGTTTGCACCGCAGACCGCATCGCCCCGCTTCGCATCGCAACCCTGGTCTCACCGTGGGCGACGTCCGACGCCGCCAACATCGAGCCGCTGCTTGCACCGTGACCTGTGGGCACCGCAGTGCGCATCGCATCGCTTCACTGAACCAGCCGGACCCGACCGACGCGGTCGCTGCAACTGGCTCAAGAGTCGTGACCGCACCGCATTTGGGGCACCGCTCGCACGTCTGCGACGCACCGCTCCGACTCGCACCGCTGTCCGACGCCAGCTCCCGCACTCCGGCTAGGTCGCCTGCATCGCAACCTGTCAGCACCGCATCGAGCATCGTCTCACCCTGCATCGCACGCCTTGGACTCACCGACCCCGTCTGCACGACGCTCATCGAGCCGCTGCCTGCACCGCATCGAGGGACACCGCACCTTGCATCGCTCCGTCTTGCACCGCAACCGCGTGACGAACGCCGACCGGCTCGTACACTCCGTACCAGCCACAACGAGAAAGGTACTGGAACCGAGTCTGTTCACGACTCTGCTGGCCCGTATCGACGCGGTCGGCTGGAACTGTTAGACTCTGTGGTTTTCAGCATCGCGGTAGGCTCGGACGGAGCTACCGACTCGTACGAACTTTGCTTTTGTGCTATTCCGGCAAAGAAGAAGTTACCGTATCCAGCATTCATTCGTAAAGTATAGTATTGTGGATTTTTGTCGTAATTGGTCTTGTCTTGAGTATATAAAATATTGGTTATTTTTCTAAACTGGTGTGGTGTCCGTTTGTAGTGCTTACACTGTATTACTGTTGGTTATGTGCAAATGCTTTACACACTGCCTCTGAATTAAGCCTGACTGCTCGTGCCAAGCTACCACGAGGGTGAGCAGGGGTTACTTCACGAGTGTAACACCCTTACCCTGACTGGGAAGAAGGGTCCCTACTTGGACAAAGGTGCAAGCCCTTGCCAACTAGAGATCCCATTTCTAACATTGGTTGTCAGCGGTGAGGATAGGACTTGTGTTTGCACTTGACTTACAGTGATTGGTGTGCACTACTACCATATCGCAGACCATTACGTACCACATACTGGTTCTTTTTCTTTTGACCTATTTTTGATCTTGCCAGTTTTCAACTCACTACTTTTGTCATGCCTGAATCAATTGCATCATCCGTTGCATCTCTGGAAGTTATCTTTGAGGAGGATAGGTTGGAATCCTACGCCGTAAAGGAGCTACGAGCGATTTGTAAAAACCTGAAAGTCCAAATTAAAGGCCTCACAAGGAAGGAGGAGCTACAGAAGGCGCTGAGGGCCTGGGTAGCAGCCAGACATGCCACTGGGCAGCCTGGTAATCTCAGTGAGGAGGTGGAGGAGCCTATTTCCAGGGTGGATGTGCTTTTAGGTAGGGGGGAACCCACCAGATCAGGCAGCAGCAGTCTGTCCCCAGAGGAGCTGGAGGACAGGCGGGAGGCAAGGCAGTTTGAGCTGCAGAAGCTCAGACTGGAGAGTGAGCGGGAGGAGAAGAGATTGGCCATAGAGGAGAGGAACATGCTCTTAGAGCATGAGAGAGAACTGAAGGAGCTAGAACTTAGGAGTAAGTCAGGCTCAGATGGTGGCAGCAATTCGTCCAGAAAGGCAGACAGGATTGTGCACATTCCCAAGAACGTAGGCAAGGAGTTCAAGAAGGGGGATGACATACAAAGGTGGTTTCAGGGTTATGAGGCAGCCATACACATGAATGGGGTCCCTGAGGAGAATTGGGGAGCAGGATTGTGGCCACTTTTCCCGGAAGAAGCAAGGGATGCTCTGATAGCTTTGGGTAAGGGGTATCACCTCACCTATGCTGACATGAAGGATGCCCTTCTCACGAAGTATGGTCTTACTCCTGAAAAGTACAGGGATCAGTTCAGGTCCAGTAAGAAGTCTGATGCCAACACTTGGTTGGAATGTGTGGATGTGTTCTGCAGGTCTCTGGATGGTTGGGTGAAGGGCAGTAGCGTAACAGATTTTCAGGGGCTCTACAACTTGATTGCATGGGAGCACTTGTCTAGTCTATGTTTTGCAGATCTGCGCCAGCACCTAGTTGATAGTAAGCTAACTGACCCCAGGAAGCTTGCTATGGAAGCGGACCGCTGGGTGAGTACCAGGGTCCACAAGAAAGCGTTTGGGGGAGACTCAGCCAAAGGTGGGCAGGGTCCCCAGCAGAAAGGTGGGGGGACAAGGGTAAAGCACAGGAGTTCTCTAAAGGGCCCCAAACTAGTACCCAGGGTAAAGGTTCCCAGCCCCCCGGCGATAAGAAGAAAGGGGTCTCTACAGGGAAGCCTGTCGAGACCGGCCCCCGCAAGTGTTATGCATGTGACCAGGTAGGTCACTTTAAGGGGGACCCCAAGTGCCCGAAGGGGACACAGCCACCCACCGGTAGACAGTCCAAAGTGTTGGCTAGTGTAGCGCTTGGGAAGGAGGGGTGCCCACAGGAGGGTGGGGATCCCGCAGAAATGACCCTTGTCTCACTAAGGGACAGTGAGATGGTCCCAGGAAACCAGGTGCCCCCTAACACAAAGAAATATAGCACCTGGGTGACCATTAATGGGAACAGGGTAGAGGCTCTCAGAGATACTGGAGCCAGTGTGACCTCAGTCCGGTGTCACCTGGTGTCTGAGAAGCAAGTAGTCCCCGGAGCATTCCACCAAGTAGTTGCTGTAGACAACTCGGAGCGCCAATGTATGGTGGCGCAGGTTCCCTTTGAATGGGGGGTCTCAGGTCCCTTGAGGGTGGTTGTGAGCCCTACCATGCCTGTAGATTGTCTGCTAGGAAACGACCTGGAGCAGTCCTTATGGAAGGAGGTGGAGCTCAGGTCTCACTTGGAGATGCTTGGGTTGCCAGAGTGGGCATGCGTGTCTACTCGGTCAATGGCAGCCAGAAAGGGTGATCAAGAGGACTTGGAGCCTGAAACAGTGGCCCAAGTCCCTGCCAAGAGAAAGGGCAGGGGGCGCGGGAAACCGGCCCCGAAGTTCCCACGGACCGGGAGGAGGCGGACCTCGAGGGGACGCCCGGTGCCTACAGGGGAGCAGGTAGCCGAACTGGGAGACATCTCTGAGCTGACCCATTGGCAGCAAGAAGGGGGTCCCACCAGGGAGGAGTTCTGCAGGGAGCAGAACGAGTGCCCTACTCTGGAGGGTCTGCGGCGGCTGGCTGCAGACCAGGCAGCTGGTAATCAGTCCGGGTCACATCTGATCTACTGGGAGAGTGGTCTCCTATACAGTGAGCCTAAGGTTGCTGAGCCTGGGTCAGCCCGTGTGCTGGTGGTACCCCAGCGCTTCAGGACCTTCCTACTGGGTCTGGCTCATGACGTGCCTTTGGCAGGACATTTGGGGCAGGACAAGACCTTTGACAGGCTTGTCACCCACTTCTTTGGCCCCAAATGCGAAGGCAGTCAGTTGCACACTGTAGGTCTTGCCAAACTTGCCAGGCAAGTGGTAAGAGTGGGAGGAAGGTCAAAGCTCCTCTCCAACCTTTTCCTGTTGTTGGAACACCCTTTGAAAGGGTAGGGATGGATATTGTGGGGCCACTGGATCCCAAGACAGCCATGGGCAACAGGTACATCCTGGTCTTGGTGGACCATGCCACCCGGTACCCGGAGGCAATCCCTCTCAGGACAACGACGGCGCCAGTGGTGGGCCGGGCGTTAATGGGGATCTTTTCCCGTGTGGGATTCCCCAGAGAGGTGGTTTCTGATAGGGGGACCAATTTCATATCGAAGTATATGACATCCCTGTGGAAGGAGTGTGGTGTAACCTACAAGTTCACCACTCCTTACCACCCACAAGGAAACGGTCTGGTGGAGAGATTCAACCAGACCTTGAAAGGCATGATCAAGGGTCTAACAGAACCCATGAGGCGTAAGTGGGACGTCCTCTTGCCATGCCTACTCTTTGCATACAGGGAAGTGCCTCAGAAGTCTCTTGGGTACAGCCCCTTTGAGCTCCTGTATGGCCACCCTGTCAGAGGACCTCTGAGTTTGGTAAAGGAAGGCTGGGAGGCAGCTCCCAGGAAAACTCCCCAGGATGTATTTAGCTACATGCTGGCCTTTAGAAACCAAACTGCCCGCTTCAGGAAACTCGCTCAGGCGAACCTAGAAGCAAGCCAGGAAGAAATGAAGAGATGGTATGACCAGAATGCCACTCTGGTCGAATTTCAACCTGGGCAAAAAGTGTGGGTCATGGCCCCAGTGGCACCTTGTGCCTTGCAGGACAAGTGGACTGGGCCATATGAGGTAAAGGAGCGCAAAAGTGACGTCACCTACCTGGTGGATTTGCAGGCTCCAAGGAACCCTTTGAGGGTCCTTCACGTGAACCGCCTCAAGCCCCACTTCGAGAGGTCCGAAGTGAGTATGCTCTTGGCGACAGATGATGGGGTGGAAGAGGAGAGTGAGCCTCTCCCTGACCTCCTGTCTACCAAGGAGCATGATGGGTCAGTAGAGGGTGTGATCCTCTCCCCTACTCTGACTCAGGAGCAGCAGGGGGACTGTCGCCAGTTGTTGGGACAGTTCGCCCCACTGTTCTCTCTGACCCCCGGTGTTACTCACTGGTGTACCCATGACGTGGACACCGGTGACAGCCCTCCTGTGAAGCACAAGATTTACAGGTTGACTGACCGGGTCAGAGCCAGCATCAAGGAGGAGGTCTCTAAGATGTTGGCGTTAGGGGTGATTGAGCCCTCCCACAGTCCTTGGGCCAGCCCAGTGGTCTTGGTCCCAAAGGCTGCGGCGCCCGGTGCCACTCCAGAACTCCGGTTTTGTGTGGACTACCGTGGGCTCAATGTCGTCACCAGGACTGACGCGCACCCCATCCCCAGAGCTGATGAGCTCATTGATCGGTTGGGAGCTGCCCGGTTCCTCAGCACGTTTGATTTGACGTCTGGGTACTGGCAGATTGCCTTAACCGATGGGGCCAAGGAGAGATCAGCGTTCTCAACCCCAGAAGGTCATTACCAATTCCGGGTGATGCCCTTTGGGTTGAAGAATGCCCCTGCCACCTTTCAGAGGTTGGTCAATCAGGTGTTGGCTGGGCTGGAGGATTTCAGTGCCGCCTACCTGGATGACATTGCTGTGTTCAGTTCCAGCTGGGAAGAACATTTACAGCACCTTGAGAAAGTGTTGAGGGCTCTGCAAGGTGCAGGCCTCACGATCAAGGCCAGTAAGTGCCAGATCGGGCAGGGTTCTGTGGTGTACTTGGGACACCAGGTAGGAAGCGGCCAGGTGGCGCCCCTACAACCCAAGATTGACACCATTCTGGCTTGGGAACCCCCAAGACCCAGACAGAGGTGAGAGCCTTCTTAGGTCTCACCGGTTACTATAGGAGATTTGTTAAGGGCTATGGCACCATCGTTGCCCCTTAACAGAGCTGACCTCTAAGAGGCAGCCCAGGAAAGTGATCTGGACTGAGTCCTGCCAGAAAGCTTTTGATGCCCTGAAGGCAGCCATGTGCACGGCGCCCGTGCTCAAGGCACCTGACTTCTCCAAGGAATTCGTCGTGCAGACTGACGCTTCAGAGCATGGTGTGGGAGCGGTGCTCTCACAACTGAACGAAGAGGGCCTGGATCAGCCTGTAGTCTTCCTTAGCAGGAGACTACTTCCCAGGGAACAGAGGTGGAGTGCCATAGAAAGGGAAGCTTTTGCTGTGGTCTGGGCACTGAAGAAGTTGAGACCATACCTGTTTGGGACTCACTTCCGGGTTCAGACAGACCACAGGCCCCTCAGATGGTTGATGCAAATGAGGGGTGAGAATCCAAAACTGCTGAGGTGGTCCATCTCCCTACAGGGAATGGACTTTACGGTGGAACACCGTCCTGGTACAGAACACGCCAACGCAGATGGTCTGTCCAGGTTCTTCCGCCTTAGTGAAGAGAACTCCAATGGGGTTGGGTAGTTCTCCCTACTTTCAGCTGGAGGGGACATGTGTTAGACTTGGCATCTTTTGGCGTGTTTCCCCTGACTTTTGCTTTCTGACCTCCCGGTTTTGACTCTGTTTTTGCTGGTGTAATGATTCTGCGCACTTTCCTCACTGCTGTCCAGTGGGAAAGTGCAAGTGCTCCTGTATAAAATGTGTTATGGATTGGTGTTTCCATGATTGGCCTATTTGGTTTATGTGTCAGTCCCTTGTAAAGTGCACTGCGAGTGCCGGGGCCTATAGACCAAATGCTGTTGGTGGGCTGCAGCACTGGATTGTGCCACCCACGCAAACAGCCCGTAAAGTGTAACTCGGGCCTGCCAACGCAGAGCCTGTGCGCAGCCTGGGGCTGCCATGTCGACTTGGCAAGTGCACACACTTGCAAGTCCCTAAACCTTCCCTTTGCTGCATGTTAGTCACCCCTAAGGTAGGCCCAAGGTACCCCTGTGGGCAGGGTGCGTTGTATGCGAAAGGTAGGACATGCCCGGGTGTGTGTGGCATGTCCTGATAGTGAATCACAGCCTAGTTCGTTTTTCACTATTGCAAGGCTACCTGTTCCCCTAGGCCAGAACGGGCAGTTTTGATTATTACAGCTTATAATCCTAACTGACCCCGGGAACATGGTAGGAAGTCGAGTTTAGTATGCCTGGACTCAGAATGATAAAATGCAGCTTTTAGTGAAGTTGGTTTTAACATTCTGGGTTTGAAAATACCACTTTTAGAAAGTGGGTATTTTCTTGTCTAAACCATCCAAGCCTGCCTCTGCGAGGTTGTGTATTCCTTGTCTGGAGTGTGAGTGACAGGGGCTGGGGGATGCCAGGAGACAGGGTGAGTCAGCACAGGGCTGAATAGCAAGATCTACATGTAGATGGGTGGGAGGGGTCGCACCTGGGCCCTGAATAGGACAGTGCCTTCCCTCCACAATGCTGGCTCCACCTCCTGTGGTGCGTCTGATGTCCCTGGCCTACTCACTGAAAGAAGGGACGGAGACTTGTCAACAAAGTGCTCCAGAACTGGTTTGGACTAGGCAAAGGCCTCTCTGCCTTCAGAGAACAAAGGAATTTGGGATATAAATATTGGGGCCCTGACCCCATGAATTTAGATCTCGCTGGAATCAAGGAACCTGCCAAGACGAAGAGCTGGAAGAGCTGCCAGGAGGAGTACTGCCCCTTTGCTGTGTTGTTGCTTTGTTGGGTTGGCCTGCAGCTGCTGCTTCTGCCTTGGGCAGTGAAAGGACTGGACTGAACTTTCTACAAACTTGTGCTGAGTATCTCCAAGGGCCTGGAACCGAGCTGGCCTCCTGTTAAGAAGTCTCAGGGACTGCAAAGACTTCACAAGCCTCTGGGTACCGCTTCTGGAACGCTGTTTCAGTTGCCACAGAGGAAGGGAACTGCAACCGACGCCGTCAACCGAATCCATCCCTGGCCGGTGACCTGTTTGCACCGCAGACCGCATCGCCCCGCTTCGCATCGCAACCCTGGTCTCACCGTGGGCGACGTCCGACGCCGCCAACATCGAGCCGCTGCTTGCACCGTGACCTGTGGGCACCGCAGTTCGCATCGCATCGCTTCACTGAACCAGCCGGACCCGACCGACGCGGTCGCTGCAACTGGCTCAAGAGTCGTGACCGCACCGCATTTGGGGCACCGCTCGCACGTCTGCGACGCACCGCTCCGACTCGCACCGCTGTCCGACGCCAGCTCCCGCACTCCGGCTAGGTCGCCTGCATCGCAACCTGTCAGCACCGCATCGAGCATCGTCTCACCCTGCATCGCACGCCTTGGACTCACCGACTCCGTCTGCACGACGCTCATCGAGCCGCTGCCTGCACCGCATCGAGGGACACCGCACCTTGCATCGCTCCGTCTTGCACCGCAACCGCGACGAACGCCGACCGGCTCGTACACTCCGTACCAGCCACAACGAGAAAGGTACTGGAACCGAGTCTGTTCACGACTCTGCTGGCCCGTATCGACGCGGTCGGCTGGAACTGTTAGACTCTGTGGTTTTCAGCATCGCGGTAGGCTCGGACGGAGCTACCGACTCGTACGAACTTTGCTTTTGTGCTATTCCTGCAAAGAAGAAGTTACCGTATCCAGCATTCATTCGTAAAGTATAGTATTGTGGATTTTTGTCGTAATTGGTCTTGTCTTGAGTATATAAAATATTGGTTATTTTTCTAAACTGGTGTGGTGTCCGTTTGTAGTGCTTACACTGTATTACTGTTGGTTATGTGCAAATGCTTTACACACTGCCTCTGAATTAAGCCTGACTGCTCGTGCCAAGCTACCACGAGGGTGAGCAGGGTTACTTCACGAGTGTAACACCCTTACCCTGACTGGGAAGAAGGGTCCCTACTTGGACAAAGGTGCAAACCCTTGCCAACTAGAGATCCCATTTCTAACATTGGTTGTCAGCGGTGAGGATAGGACTTGTGTTTGCACTTGACTTACAGTGATTGGTGTGCACTACTACCATATCGCAGACCATTACGTACCACATACTGGTTCTTTTTCTTTTGGCCTATTTTTGATCTTGCCAGTTTTCAACTCACTACTTTTGTCATGCCTGAATCAATTGCATCATCCGTTGCATCTCTGGAAGTTATCTTTGAGGAGGATAGGTTGGAATCCTACGCCGTAAAGGAGTTACGAGCGATTTGTAAAAACCTGAAAGTCCAAATTAAAGGCCTCACAAGGAAGGAGGAGCTACAGAAGGCGCTGAGGGCCTGGGTAGCAGCCAGACATGCCACTGGGCAGCCTGGTAATCTCAGTGAGGAGGTGGAGGAGCCTATTTCCAGGGTGGATGTGCTTTTGGGTAGGGGGAACCCGCCAGATCAGGCAGCAGCAGTCTGTCCCCAGAGGAGCTGGAGGACAGGCGGGAGGCAAGGCAGTTTGAGCTGCAGAAGCTCAGACTGGAGAGTGAGCGGGAGGAGAAGAGATTGGCCATAGAGGAGAGGAAGATGCTCTTAGAGCATGAGAGAGAACTGAAGGAGCTAGAACTTAGGAGTAAGTCAGGCTCAGATGGTGGCAGCAATTCGTCCAGAAAGGCAGACAGGATTGTGCACATTCCCAAGAACGTAGGCAAGGAGTTCAAGAAGGGGGATGACATACAAAGGTGGTTTCAGGGTTATGAGGCAGCCATACACATGAATGGGGTCCCTGAGGAGAATTGGGGAGCAGGATTGTGGCCACTTTTCCCGGAAGAAGCAAGGGATGCTCTGATAGCTTTGGGTAAGGGGTATCACCTCACCTATGCTGACATGAAGGATGCCCTTCTCACGAAGTATGGTCTTACTCCTGAAAAGTACAGGGATCAGTTCAGGTCCAGTAAGAAGTCTGATGCCAACACTTGGTTGGAATGTGTGGATGTGTTCTGCAGGTCTCTGGATGGTTGGGTGAAGGGCAGTAGTGTAACAGATTTTCAGGGGCTCTACAACTTGATTGCATGGGAGCACTTGTCTAGTCTATGTTTTGCAGATCTGCGCCAGCACCTAGTTGATAGTAAGCTAACTGACCCCAGGAAGCTTGCTATGGAAGCGGACCGCTGGGTGAGTACCAGGGTCCACAAGAAAGCGTTTGGGGGAGACTCAGCCAAAGGTGGGCAGGGTCCCCAGCAGAAAGGTGGGGGGACAAGGGTAAAGCACAGGAGTTCTCTAAAGGGCCCCAAACTAGTACCCAGGGTAAAGGTTCCCAGCCCCCGGCGATAAGAAGAAAGGGGTCTCTACAGGGAAGCCTGTCGAGACCGGCCCCGCAAGTGTTATGCATGTGACCAGGTAGGTCACTTTAAGGGGGACCCCAAGTGCCCGAAGGGGACACAGCCACCCACCGGTGGACAGTCCAAAGTGTTGGCTAGTGTAGCGCTTGGGAAGGAGGGGTGCCCACAGGAGGGTGGGGATCCCGCAGAAATGACCCTTGTCTCACTAGGGGACAGTGAGATGGTCCCAGGAAACCAGGTGCCCCCTAACACAAAGAAATATAGCACCTGGGTGACCATTAATGGGAACAGGGTAGAGGCTCTCAGAGATACTGGAGCCAGTGTGACCTCAGTCCGGTGTCACCTGGTGTCTGAGAAGCAAGTAGTCCCAGGAGCATTCCACCAAGTAGTTGCTGTAGACAACTCGGAGCGCCAATGTATGGTGGCGCAGGTTCCCTTTGAATGGGGGGTCTCAGGTCCCTTGAGGGTGGTTGTGAGCCCTACCATGCCTGTAGATTGTCTGCTAGGAAACGACCTGGAGCAGTCCTCATGGAAGGAGGTTGGAGCTCAGGTCTCACTTGGAGATGCTTGGGTTGCCAGAGTGGGCATGCGTGTCTACTCGGTCAATGGCAGCCAGAAAGGGTGATCAAGAGGACTTGGAGCCTGAAACAGTGGCCCAAGTCCCTGCCAAGAGAAAGGGCAGGGGGCGCGGGAAACCGGCCCCCGAAGTTCCCACGGACCGGGAGGAGGCGGACCTCGAGGGGACGCCCGGTGCCTACAGGGGAGCAGGTAGCCGAACTGGGAGACATCTCTGAGCTGACCCATTGGCAGCAAGAAGGGGGTCCCACCAGGGAGGAGTTCTGCAGGGAGCAGAACGAGTGCCCTACTCTGGAGGGTCTGCGGCAGCTGGCTGCAGACCAGGCAGCTGGTAATCAGTCCGGGTCACATCTGATCTACTGGGAGAGTGGTCTCCTATACAGTGAGCCTAAGGTTGCTGAGCCTGGGTCAGCCCGTGTGCTGGTGGTACCCCAGCGCTTCAGGACCTTCCTACTGGGTCTGGCTCATGACGTGCCTTTGGCAGGACATTTGGGGCAGGACAAGACCTTTGACAGGCTTGTCACCCACTTCTTTTGGCCCCAAATGCGAAGGCAGTCAGTTGCACACTGTAGGTCTTGCCAAACTTGCCAGGCAAGTGGTAAGAGTGGGAGGAAGGTCAAAGCTCCTCTCCAACCTTTTCCTGTTGTTGGAACACCCTTTGAAAGGGTAGGGATGGATATTGTGGGGCCACTGGATCCCAAGACAGCCATGGGCAACAGGTACATCCTGGTCTTGGTGGACCATGCCACCCGGTACCCGGAGGCAATCCCTCTCAGGACAACGACGGCGCCAGTGGTGGGCCGGGCGTTAATGGGGATCTTTTCCCGTGTGGGATTCCCCAGAGAGGTGGTTTCTGATAGGGGGACCAATTTCATATCGAAGTATATGACATCCCTGTGGAAGGAGTGTGGTGTAACCTACAAGTTCACCACTCCTTACCACCCACAAGGAAACGGTCTGGTGGAGAGATTCAACCAGACCTTGAAAGGCATGATCAAGGGTCTAACAGAACCCATGAGGCGTAAGTGGGACGTCCTCTTGCCATGCCTACTCTTTGCATACAGGGAGGTGCCTCAGAAGTCTCTTGGGTACAGCCCCTTTGAGCTCCTGTATGGCCACCCTGTCAGAGGACCTCTGAGTTTGGTAAAGGAAGGCTGGGAGGCAGCTCCCAGGAAAACTCCCCAGGATGTATTTAGCTACATGCTGGCCTTTAGAAACCAAACTGCCCGCTTCAGGAAACTCGCTCAGGCGAACCTAGAAGCAAGCCAGGAAGAAATGAAGAGATGGTATGACCAGAATGCCACTCTGGTCGAATTTCAACCTGGGCAAAAAGTGTGGGTCATGGCCCCAGTGGCACCTTGTGCCTTGCAGGACAAGTGGACTGGGCCATATGAGGTAAAGGAGCGCAAAGTGACGTCACCTACCTGGTGGATTTGCAGGCTCCAAGGAACCCTTTGAGGGTCCTTCACGTGAACCGCCTCAAGCCCCACTTCGAGAGGTCCGAAGTGAGTATGCTCTTGGCGACAGATGATGGGGTGGAAGAGGAGAGTGAGCCTCTCCCTGACCTCCTGTCTACCAAGGAGCATGATGGGTCAGTAGAGGGTGTGATCCTCTCCCCTACTCTGACTCAGGAGCAGCAGGGGGACTGTCGCCAGTTGTTGGGACAGTTCGCCCCACTGTTCTCTCTGACCCCCGGTGTTACTCACTGGTGTACCCATGACGTGGACACCGGTGACAGCCCTCCTGTGAAGCACAAGATTTACAGGTTGACTGACCGGGTCAGAGCCAGCATCAAGGAGGAGGTCTCTAAGATGTTGGCGTTAGGGGTGATTGAGCCCTCCCACAGTCCTTGGGCCAGCCCAGTGGTCTTGGTCCCAAAGGCTGCGGCGCCCGGTGCCACTCCAGAACTCCGGTTTTGTGTGGACTACCGTGGGCTCAATGCCGTCACCAGGACTGACGCGCACCCCATCCCCAGAGCTGATGAGCTCATTGATCGGTTGGGAGCTGCCCGGTTCCTCAGCACGTTTGATTTGACGTCTGGGTACTGGCAGATTGCCTTAACCGATGGGGCCAAGGAGAGATCAGCGTTCTCAACCCCAGAAGGTCATTACCAATTCCGGGTGATGCCCTTTGGGTTGAAGAATGCCCCTGCCACCTTTCAGAGGTTGGTCAATCAGGTGTTGGCTGGGCTGGAGGATTTCAGTGCCGCCTACCTGGATGACATTGCTGTGTTCAGTTCCAGCTGGGAAGAACATTTACAGCACCTTGAGAAAGTGTTGAGGGCTCTGCAAGGTGCAGGCCTCACGATCAAGGCCAGTAAGTGCCAGATCGGGCAGGGTTCTGTGGTGTACTTGGGACACCAGGTAGGAAGCGGCCAGGTGGCGCCCTACAACCCAAGATTGACACCATTCTGGCTTGGGAACCCCCAAGACCCAGACAGAGGTGAGAGCCTTCTTAGGTCTCACCGGTTACTATAGGAGATTTGTTAAGGGCTATGGCACCATCGTTGCCCCTTAACAGAGCTGACCTCTAAGAGGCAGCCCAGGAAAGTGATCTGGACTGAGTCCTGCCAGAAAGCTTTTGATGCCCTGAAGGCAGCCATGTGCACGGCGCCCGTGCTCAAGGCACCTGACTTCTCCAAGGAATTCGTCGTGCAGACTGACGCTTCAGAGCATGGTGTGGGAGCGGTGCTCTCACAACTGAACGAAGAGGGCCTGGATCAGCCTGTAGTCTTCCTTAGCAGGAGACTACTTCCCAGGGAACAGAGGTGGAGTGCCATAGAAAGGGAAGCTTTTGCTGTGGTCTGGGCACTGAAGAAGTTGAGACCATACCTGTTTGGGACTCACTTCCGGGTTCAGACAGACCACAGGCCCCTCAGATGGTTGATGCAAATGAGGGGTGAGAATCCAAAACTGCTGAGGTGGTCCATCTCCCTACAGGGAATGGACTTTACGGTGGAACACCGTCCTGGTACAGAACACGCCAACGCAGATGGTCTGTCCAGGTTCTTCCGCCTTAGTGAAGAGAACTCCAATGGGGTTGGGTAGTTCTCCCTACTTTCAGCTGGAGGGGACATGTGTTAGACTTGGCATCTTTTGGCGTGTTTCCCAGACTTTTTGCTTTCTGACCTCCCGGTTTTGACTCTGTTTTTGCTGGTGTAATGATTCTGCGCACTTTCCTCACTGCTGTCCAGTGGGAAAGTGCAAGTGCTCCTGTATAAAATGTGTTATGGATTGGTGTTTCCATGATTGGCCTATTTGGTCTATGTGTCAGTCCCTTGTAAAGTGCACTGCGAGTGCCGGGGCCTATAGACCAAATGCTGTTGGTGGGCTGCAGCACTGGATTGTGCAACCCACGCAAACAGCCCGTAAAGTGTAACTCGGGCCTGCCAACGCAGAGCCTGTGCGCAGCCTGGGGCTGCCATGTCGACTTGGCAAGTGCACACACTTGCAAGTCCCTAAAACTTCCCTTTGCTGCATGTTAGTCACCCCTAAGGTAGGCCCAAGGTACCCCTGTGGGCAGGGTGCGTTGTATGCGAAAGGTAGGACATGCCCGGGTGTGTGTGGCATGTCCTAATAGTGAATCACAGCCTAGTTCGTTTTTCACTATTGCAAGGCTACCTGTTCCCCCTAGGCCAGAACAGGCAGTTTTGATTATTACAGCTTATAATCCTAACTGACCCCGGGAACATGGTAGGAAGTCGAGTTTAGTATGCCTGGACTCAGAATGATAAAATGCAGCTTTTAGTGAAGTTGGTTTTAACATTCTGGGTTTGAAAATACCACTTTTAGAAAGTGGGTATTTTCTTGTCTAAACCATCCAAGCCTGCCTCTGCGAGGTTGTGTATTCCTTGTCTGGAGTGTGAGTGACAGGGGCTGGGGGATGCCAGGAGACAAGGTGAGTCAGCACAGGGCTGAATAGCAAGATCTACATGTAGATGGGTGGGAGGGGTCGCACCTGGGCCCTGAATAGGACAGTGCCTTCCCTCCACAATGCTGGCTCCACCTCCTGTGGTGCGTCTGATGTCCCTGGCCTATTCACTGAAAGAAGGGACGGAGACTTGTCAACAAAGTGCTCCAGAACTGGTTTGGACTAGGCAAAGGCCTCTCTGCCTTCAGAGAACAAAGGAATTTGGGATATAAATATTGGGGCCCTGACCCCATGAATTTAGATCTCGCTGGAATCAAGGAACCTGCCAAGACGAAGAGCTGGAAGAGCTGCCAGGAGGAGTACTGCCCCTTTGCTGTGTTGTTGCTTTGTTGGGTTGGCCTGCAGCTGCTGCTTCTGCCTTGGGCAGTGAAAGGACTGGACTGAACTTTCTACAAACTTGTGCTGAGTATCTCCAAGGGCCTGGAACCGAGCTGGCCTCCTGTTAAGAAGTCTCAGGGACTGCAAAGACTTCACAAGCCTCTGGGTACCGCTTCTGGAACGCTGTTTCAGTTGCCACAGAGGAAGGGAACTGCAACCGACGCCGTCAACCAAACTGGCCGGTGACCTGTTTGCACCGCAGACCGCATCGCCCCGCATCGCAACCCTGGTCTCACCGTGGGCGACGTCCGACGCCGCCAACATCGAGCCGCTGCTTGCACCGTGACCTGTGGGCACCGCAGTTCACATCGCATCGCTTCACTGAACCAGCCGGACCCGACCGACGCGGTCGCTGCAACTGGCTCAAGAGTCGTGACCGCACCGCATTTGGGGCACCGCTCGCACGTCTGCGACGCACCGCTCCGACTCGCACCGCTGTCCGACGCCAGCTCCCGCACTCCGGCTAGGTCGCCTGCATCGCAACCTGTCAGCACCGCATCGAGCATCGTCTCACCCTGCATCGCACGCCTTGGACTCACCGACCCCGTCTGCACGACACTCATCGAGCCGCTGCCTGCACCGCATCGAGGGACACCGCACCTTGCATCGCTCCGTCTTGCACCGCAACCGCGACGAACGCCGACCGGCTCGTACACTCCGTACCAGCCACAACGAGAAAGGTACTGGAACCGAGTCTGTTCACGACTCTGCTGGCCCGTATCGACGCGGTCGGCTGGAACTGTTAGACTCTGTGGTTTTCAGCATCGCGGTAGGCTCGGACGGAGCTACCGACTCGTACGAACTTTGCTTTTGTGCTATTCCGGCAAAGAAGAAGTTACCGTATCCAGCATTCATTCGTAAAGTATAGTATTGTGGATTTTTGTCGTAATTGGTCTTGTCCTGAGTATATAAAATATTGGTTATTTTTCTAAACTGGTGTGGTGTCCGTTTGTAGTGCTTACACTGTATTACTGTTGGTTATGTGCAAATGCTTTACACACTGCCTCTGAATTAAGCCTGACTGCTCGTGCCAAGCTACCACGAGGGTGAGCAGGGGTTACTTCACGAGTGTAACACCCTTACCCTGACTGGGAAGAAGGGTCCCTACTTGGACAAAGGTGCAAGCCCTTGCCAACTAGAGATCCCATTTCTAACATTACCCGTTCGCATAAAGCGTATAGCAGCCGCCCCTGCCCCTGTGCCGTTTTAGCCACCTTGATTTCCATCAGTACAGCGTGTTCATGCCCCTCCTCTCCATGGTCCCTGACTACGGTGTGGCAGAGCTAGGAGAAGTTGCTTCAAGGCGGAGAAGGCAGAGGGCTGAGCAGAAAGAGAGCATCACAAAAATAATGTGAGGGGGACTGGACACCTAAGAATAGAAGCCTGTAATCTGGGAGTCCCCGTAGCCTTAAGGCTGTCCCAAATCTTGGATAGTGGATATTGGAGGGTCCTGGAGAAACAGTGAGGCGGGCCAGGATTTGCAATGCGGCCCTCGCACCTTAAGGGACGGCTGCTCTGCTCCCTGCAATATAATCAAGTATACCTGCGGTTGGTGTTTTACGCAGCACACTTTGTGCCAAATTTTAATAAAGGTGACAGCAAGAAAGCTGAGATCTGGTCATTTACTTCTTGGCAGAGCCTGTGTGAAGACCAAATCAAACCCCCTGCAGAACAAAAATGCTCCTGTCACGCTGTTGAAAGGGAAAAACCAAATATTCAGTTTATGGGAAAGGGAAAAGGAGAGAAATCCCCAAGTAGAATCAAATGTCTTAACTGATTTGAATGGGGGGACTAATTTGATGATGAACAATGATATAAAGGTTGACATTGATACTAATGTTGAAGTGGGTGTTAAATCGCATATTGTTGAGGTCGATATTGTGGGGGGGGGGCTACCAGGATTCCAGAAGGATCCGGTACGGTACTCTGGGAGTCTAATTTGCCCTCCCTCCCATTTGATATCTTCAGATCCTCTTTTGCCAGCATCAGAGGTGGCAAAGGGAAACCCACATGTAAACACTGAAGAGCCCCATGGTCCCTGGTTAGCGGAGGACGTCCAGAGTGAGGACTTTACCTTACCCGATTTGGATATGGAGCTCTGTAGGAGATATATCTCACATGATATTAGTAAGATCGTAGAGATCGTAGATACCCCAGCTGCGATAGCTCCTGTAGGATTGAAATTGTTTAGTAGTACCCCCTCTAATAGTTCTTTCTTCCAATCACACCTCTCCCTGACTCCTGACTTAGACACAAGTGACATCCAACCTAGCCAACCTCCAAAGAAAGAGGTAATAGTCTCGGATTCATTAGTATGCCTAGAACAATTATTATCCTCTATCTTAAAGCTATTAGAAAAATTTGTGGAAGGCTCTAACTGTATTCTGGAAACAGTAACTCAAATACTAAAGGAGCTGTTAAGAAGTAAACAGAAAAGGGAAACAGGTCTGAATGACCAAAAAGAACGAGTAGTACAAGCAGAAACGGAAGGGGTATCAGAGAATGGATTGGGCTATGTGGAAATGGATGACGGTTGTCAAACTGCCTCTAATACCCAGGCTACTGTGGAAAAGGATGTTGGTTGTCAAACTGCTTCAAATACCCAGGCTGCTAACCCTCGATGCAAAAAGCTAGCTAATAAAGCTGTTATGTCAGAGAGGTCACCCGAACCCACATCAGAAGTCACACAAGCTACTTCAGACACCACTCCAAAATTAAAGAGCTTGGAGGGCCTATCTAGAAGGGTAGACCAGGAAGTGTTTCCTATTTTCAAAACCAAGTCAAGCTGCAGGAAAGACGGAGTTTTAGGGGCCCCACAGTCTAAGGAGAATGGGAAGAAGGAAAAGCGGAGAGGGAAAAAGATGAAACCAACACATAGATTTTCCAAAAAAAGGCAAAGGAGAATTCGTTTTGGAGAAAACATAGAGGTTATTACTAGCAGGGAGCCCCTAATTCAATCTCTGCAAACATCTCCACAAAAGAATGAACCCGAAAGTGACTATGCAAACTTACCAGACGGAAAATTAACAGTGGAGACTATGGTGGCAGGTAATGAGGTGCCACCCCTCTCTACCACACTCTCCTTGAACATACCGGCTCCCAAAACTGGTTATGCTAATACCCCAGTTGTGGGACCTGTAGTAGTTACAACGGTAGAACAAAGGGGGCCATTTAATCATATTCCGAATATACAAACCGTTTGGCTGTCCCATTCCCTGATTCTGATGAAATGGTAGGGTCTTCAGAGCTAGTTGGTGTAGAACCTGCTTGACGTAATGTGGATACATATATATTGGATTTTATTCCTCTGTTTGATGCAGATTTAATATTAAATAGAGCCTCACTGCTTAATGCTTCTCGGAGATCGAAAATCTGAAGCTTATCCAAGGTAGTGATATAGATTTAGTCTGTCTTTTAACTTCTGAAGCTGATCATAAGTCGAGGGTAATTTTTAATTCCAAAATTACTGTAAATTTGATCTTGAGATGGTCCAAAGGTCTACAAAGTAGGAGGATTGATGTTGTCCCAATCTTAGAAGAAGCCCGATTCAGTGCAATGGATAATAGGTTTTTGCTATCCCAACCACTATTAGTCAGTGGGGGGTTATTGTCTGATGCAAAGGAAATAAAAATTCACATAGATAAACATGGTAGACAAGTGTCAATGAAAGAATTCCCGTCCTCTTCCCTTCAGGAAAAATCTTAAAATGAGAGCCCCAAATGGAATTGGTTGCCTGGCGCATTATCGAGTGTTTCTAACAGTAACCACACACATCGTTCATCCTACTAGCAATTAATTAAAAATCATATCCTGGAATGTGGCAGGAATAAAGAACAGTAGGGAGAAGTTGCATTACTTGAGTTCTTTAGATGCTGATGTAGTGTGTCTCCAGGAGACCTGGTGCATGGATGATTTGAGTTGTAAGGATTTCCTTATCTTAGATTTTAAAGCAACTTCCTCAAGGAAGGTCATACAAAGGGTGGGGACGGCCTGTCTACTGTCTAATAAGATCCAATGGACATATGATTGCTATAAAGATCCTAGTCATTTATTTCTAGCAGTAACTTTATCTAATTCTGATGAAAATATTCAGCTTATGGGAAAGGGAAAAGGAGAGAAATCCCCAAGTAGAAGCAAATGTCTTAACTGATTTGAATGGGGGGACTAATTTGATGATGAACAATGATATAAAGGTTGACATTGATACTAATGTTGAAGTGGGTGCTAAATCGCATATTGTTGAGGTCGATATTGTGGGGGGGGGGCTACCAGGATTCCAGAAGGATCCGGTACGGTACTCTGGGAGTCTAATTAGACCTCCCTCCCATTTGATATCTTCAGATCCTCTTTTGCCAGCATCAGAGGTGGCAAAGGGAAACCCACATGTAAACACTGAAGAGCCCCATGGTCCCTGGTTAGCGGAGGACGTCCAGAAGACCCCCCGCTAATGTTGATAAATGCCTATATTCCGCCAGATGCCTTTTATGATGCCCTCTTAAGTGAGGTCCTCTCCTATATTAAAAAAGCCTATGATAAAGAATCTCCGCCACACATAATTTTGGTAGGGGACCTGAATTGTAAGATTTCTAATCTTACATTAGATAGGTTTCGGGATAAAGAAAAAGAGGAAGCCATGTGGATCCCACAAGCTCTTTTTCCCCAAAAAATAAGAACTAATAAGAGAGGGAAAATGTTAGCGGTTGGATCGAAAAAGGTTGATGGTGTTATAGTAAATGGGAGACTGCCCGCTCCATCCTACTGGGAGACTTAAAGGTCTCTGATTCCTTTTTTAACTCTCCTTATAAACTTTAACACATCTCCCATTGACTCTTGGGTATTAGATGGTGAGTCCGCTAGATTTAATAAGAAAACAGGGAGATGCCGTTGGGATAATAGGGCTATTCTAGGCCTCAATCGCTTCTTAAAGGCTATTCTAGATAAGCTGGGCAGGAAAAGAAATAGAAAGTTTCAATACACTTATGCAACAACTAGTGGAAAATGCAAGATATGTGAACCAAAGGAAAAGCTTTAAAGGGGTCCCCCGATCCCTCCATCCGTTAAACCATGAAATAATTACCCTAGTCAGGAAACAGTATCTGAATTATACCTTGGAAAGATACTGTAGAATATTATTATTAAAAAGAAAGAGGAACCGATTAAAGGCCAGGCTAAGAAAGGAGAAGGAAGATAGTATCCGGATAAATCTTAGGGAAGCAGTCTCAAAAGGCCAGATAAGGACCTTTTGGTCTCTTGTTACAGAAGGTTGTGGAGCCAGAGCTCGATCTCTCCCTGTTGCTATTCAAGAATATAAATGGGTCAGTTTTATTCTGGAACTCTACGCAGTAAATGAGGGGGCAAATAAGTACCTTATGTTAAAGGAAGACTATGCCCCGTATGGACCGCCTCCTGAAAAAGAAATAGAAATGGTGACCAGAGGAATGCATGTTTCGACTGCAATGAGCCCCGATGAAACACCAATTACTGTCATAAAACAAAATGGGACATTGTAAAGTAAAATCCTTTGCCTGGTTTTTAAGCACTGTTATGAAAGAAAAATGGTTCCCCCCTCCTGGAAGGGAAGAACCATAGTTCCACTATTTAAGAAAAGAGACCGTGGCCTTCCACAAAACTATAGTCAGATTGTGCTTCTTGACGCAGTGGGTAAAGTCTTCGCTAAATGCCTCCTGACCCAAGTTAGCGATTGGGCAGAGACCAATAAAATCATACCTATGGAGCAAACTGGGTTTAGGGTGAAACACAGAAAGATTGATAATTTGACTGCCCTCCAGGTAATAAATGAAAAATATGTAAAAATGTATCGGGGGAACGGTATATACGGCTTTTATTGACTTCTCCACAGCCTTTGACAAAGTAGATCGTCCTTTGCTGTGGTGTAAGCTTTTAAACTTGGGTATGCCGGGCACCCTTTTTGAGCTAGTTCGTGCCCTCCATACCGATACCTGGTGTAGAGTTTTAGTGGGAGGGGATAGAGGTCTTTCGCAAGCTATCCCCACAGCAAATGGACTAAAACAAGGATGCTTACTTGCCCCTCTGCTCTTTTCCTTACATATTTCAGATCTCCCCGATTATCTGGCCCAAAGTGAGGGCATTACACCGGCAACTGGGGGAAAATTGATCGTGTGTCTACTCTATGCAGACAACATAATAATCGTTGATCTAACACCTATGGGTTTAAAAAGTCGTCTGCAGGCACTCCAAAAATTATCTGAGGCTCACCACCTAAAGATCAATGTATCTAAAAGTAAAATTATGTGTATGCATGGGAGAAAAAAGCTGAAGTATGGAAACTTCATATGGTCTCTAGGCGGCCAAAAATTGGAACTCATAAAGTCATATACCTTTCTGGGAAATATAGTGTACGGCAACTTAAGCGACAAACCTCATATAGACAACAATATTTCTAAAGCTGCCACTCAGGGGACAAGCTTGGGTTCCTTTTACAGGTCCACCGGGAGAAGACACCTTACACTGTTATTGGAGGTCTTCTGTGCAAAAATTACTGCCTCCCTGCTGTATGGTACAGAACTGATTGATATAGGGAAAGAGGGCTTTTTAAACACGTCGGAAAGCCGAATTATAAGAAGGTTAGCCTCAGTTAATTTGGCATGTCCTGCGGCTGCCCTCAGACTAGAGTTTGGATTGAGAAGTACCTGGGCACAGGGCCTCGCGGGGGTAGTGCGTTGGGCTATGGGTTTGGCAAAGAGCAATTATGGTACACTATGGTCCTTAGTGTAACAGTACAAAAACCGTTGGATAGCAAAGGGGTACAATATACTATTTCCACTCCATTCACTACAACAATATGGAAAGTGTTAGATTATGGAGAGGTAAAATTTACTATTTCCACTCCAGTCAGTGTAACACTAGAGAAAGTGTTGGATAGAGGAGAGGACAAATTTACTATTCCCACTCCAGCCAGTGTAACAGTAGAAAAAGAGTTGGATTGTGGAGTGGTAAAATATACTATTCCCACTCCAGTCAGTGCTAGGGGGGCCGATTACAACCGCCTCATTCTGTTTGAGGCGGTTGGAAAGTAAACGGGCCGGTCATTCCGGCTGGCTTCCGACGGGCTCTTAATCTCAAGGGCGGGCCTTTCCACCCTTGAGATTACAATGCTCGGTTTCTGACATGGTTTGCATGCCGGCCTGTCCGACATGGAAACAATGTCGGAAAGCATGTTTGTGGGCGCACAGCAGGGCTCCCTTTGTTGCACGGCCTCCGGTTGGTGGCTGAGGGGGCACCCTGTTGATCCCTGCACCTTGTGGCAGGCACCTTGAGGTGCCTGCCACGGGGTTGCAGGGATGAACCGCACCTCCCATTTCACTATGGGAGCATGCACTATGGCCGGTTTACGGCCGTAATGCATGCTCCCATAGTGAAATATAGGAGTGCGACCGAACAGTGTTCGGTCGCATCCTAATGAGGAGTTCGGGACCGCCGACCGGGTGACAGTCGGTCCCATGACCGAGTCGGTGTCGGGCAGAAGTTATTCCACCCGACATCATAATAAGCACCTAGGTAAAGTGTTGGATAGCAGAGAGGTAAAATTAATTATTCCCACTCCAATCAGTGTAACAGTAGAGAAAGTGTTGGATTGCGGAGAGGTTAAATTAACTATTCCCACTACATTCTCTGCAGCAGTAGGGAAAGTGTTGGATTGCAGAGGAGTAAAATGTACTATTCCCACTCCAGTCAGTGGAACACTAGGGAAAGTGTTGGATTGCGGAGGGGTAAAATGTACTAATCCCACTCCAGTCGATGCAACAGTAGGGAAAGTGTTGTATTTCAGAGGGGTAAAATGTACTATTCCCACTCCAGTCAGTGCAACACTGGGGAAAATGTTGGATTGCGGCGTGGTTAAATTTACTATTAACTCCAGTCAGTGCAACCCAATCTCGTAATGAGCAAAACTCGTAATGAGACCCTATGTCTCTATGTCTAACTATGAGCCTACATAAAAGAGAATACTCTTCTGTGCAACATTTAAATAGGACTCCAGCATGGTAGGAGCATGAAACGGTGTTAAATGCAACATCAAGACTACACTGGAATCTAATGGGGTAGCAGTGTGTCTACTGGATCTTTCTGCCCTTTCTGACATAGTCTAAGCTGAGACAGAAATGCCTCTACAATGGATCTTGAGAGTGTGCTCTGCTTGTCTATGTTAGACTGCTAGTAAAGGAACTCTATATCTGAAGGAATGATCATCCTTTGCGAGGTGTAGCCCCAGATTATTTTCTTGACTGTTTTTGCTGGCTGTAGAACCCTGCTAACCAATGGTAAAGTGCCTATGCTCCTCCTTTCAAAATGCTGAAATTGGTATACAATTAATTGGCATACTGAACTTATCTATAGACCTTAGTATATAGTATGAAATGTACCCAGGGCCTGTAAGCTTAATGTCACTAGTAAACTGCAGCACCTTTTGTGCCATCTACTAGAAGGGCAGTGTAAAATATGGCTTCAGGTCTACTACTGTAGCCTGACTGTGGCAGTTTAAACCAGCAATTCTACCTGTACAAATAAACCTTATTGACAAACCTAAACCTCCTTTTTAAATATTAATAAGTCACCCCTATTTAGGCACTTTTGCCCACAAGGCAGCGTGTATCGCATTTAAAAGTAGAACATTTAGAAATTTAATGTTATCCTTTCCTTACAATGACTAGCGGCCAAAAGCTAATTTTTACTGTGGCACGCGTAGCTGTCCTATGTAGCAACCCAGAGTACAGATTAAAAATCTGAATACTGTATCTCGGGAATGGGGCTAGCTACAAGAATAATTAAACAACTATTTTTAATAGTAATTAAACATACAATTCAATCGTGAAGTCGAAATTTTGATATATATTAAGGAAAAATATCTTTTAGAAAGTTACATTTTCTATGCCTGAATTAATGGGGGCTCAATTTGCATTGCTCTCCCACTTGTGCCAACTAGTAATTAGCATTTGAGCAGGTGTAAAAAAGGTCTGAAATGCTACCCAGGAGCAAACAATACCCTGACCTGAATGGGGAGAGATGACTCATTTGAACCTGACAGAATATACACAATGGGATAGTTAGCATCCTTTTTGACATTACAGTGTCAAATCTTGCTTGAATGTCAAATCCTGCCTGACAGGTCTGCTTGGTTTCATATAACATTGGGGTTGCACTTGAAAGGAAGGGAAACAGGGTGCCAAAACAATTCTTGTGCATACAGTGAATGATTGCTGAAGGACCTGCTTTGTCCCACCAAGCATCTGTCTCTGAGTTTTTTCATATAACACTGGGGAAACACTTGGAAGGACAGGAAACAGAATGCCAAGACACTTCTTGTGTTTCCACTGTATGTTTACTGGGAAATCCTGCTTTATTCTACAATACTTCTGTCTTTGGGTTTATTGAGGGTATTGTGGCTGCTTCAAACTGGGCTTTGGTGATATTTGTGTTGGAGGGCACTAGAATAACCATACTATACTACCCACACAAACACTCAGCCTTCAAAGCTCACATTTTGGGTCTCATTATGATGGCGGTTGGACGAGGGTCTGTAGTACCATAAAAGCTAACGCCACAAAATTCACAAGTTAATGTACTACTTTCACCTCATGTCATACCTTGCCATACTATACCAACTTTTACTCCCATCCCTGTTACTATTTGAGAGAGTTTACAGTGATATGTGATTGAGAAAATCATTGATTATGTTTATAAGTTTGTAAAAGGATGTATGATTGTGTGACTAACATCTTGGAGCAACACAGTAAAGCACTGGCAAATGGTGACTGTGTGGGTGCATGATGGCTAGTGTGTTTTTCTGGGTGGTCACTGCATTCTCTAACTCCAAGATCTTTTTCAATCTCTAGCCAGAAAGGAGAATTTCCACTGGGATGAAGATTAAATGGATATCTTTATCCTTGGGAATCAGCAAAAGATTTGTACCCCATCCCTGAGGTGGACTTTTGATCCCAGACATTAATAAAAGAACTGAATTCAACTCTCTTCTCACTCCTCCTTCAAGTAGTCAATCCTTCAATCCAGTAGGCAGGGACGTCTTCTTGGATTCTATTCCTGTCATCTCTCTGCTTGGAGTGGGTCAAACTGGACAGAGGTGGGCGGGATGGCCCGGTGGGGGGCGAGGGGAGATTTCAACGGACGATGACGAGGGAAAATTAAATAAATAATTAATTTTCCCTCGTCATCGTCTGTCAAAATCCCCCCTCTACCGGGCCCCACCGCTCTTACCTGCAGGGGCCGCGGCTGATTTCTACCAAGGATCAAAGAAAGAATAATCTCCAAACACTTTCAGATGGTTTTGCTCACAATATTAAGTCAAAGATTGTATTTCTATTGTTAGCCCAATTGTGAACTGGTCAGGAGGTCTACATAACACAGAATATGTATATATATTCATAGCAATTTGGATTAATCCTTACTTGGACATGAAATTCTTTCTAAGCAATATAGAAAAATATAGCCAGAAGTAGAACCAAATCAAATATATCACATTTAAGGCCATTCTACTACTATCTGAATGTTAAATACAGACATTAAATATGGGGTTCAAATGTGTTCCCAATCCTGTGTGTTGAACTAAAGTTCAGACATTGGCATTGTTTCTGCTCCTTGTTTTTTCAGGCCCTCCTTAACATGGTCATATTTATTTCTATGACTTCTGTCCAAGAACTCATGACTATGCCCTGTTGAACATTGCTCAAATTTCTTTCGGTTGCCTCCCCAGCTCTACAGACATTGACAGTAAGACCGTGTGGATGCGGGTGTGAGACGGGAGGGTGTGTGAATGTGCAGGTGTGTGTGCGCCTGTGTGTCAATCCATATGTGTATATGAAAATAAATGCATGGCTCATTTGACTGTTCTAAATAATGTGGTGTCCATATAACTTCTGAGACTTTGGGGCTAGTAAGGAGATTTCTTTTCCACTTGCTTAGGCAAAGCATTAAAATAAATTCTTTGTATTCCTCAACTACATGGCCTGAAACTTTCAGCCAGTCAGCTTTCCTTAATACTTTTTTCTTTCTCCAGATCAGACTTTTATGTCTATAGATTTGATACAGGATCCTTATTTGTATTTTTAGGTGCCCCAAATCACAGACTCTTGTATCTTTTGTACTGTCTATATTTGTTTCAGGCAAAAAAAGATGATTATCTGCTGAAGAGCTTTTGGGAGCACATAATCTGTACTAGTTCTTCAAATTTCATACCTCATGTTAGTCAGTACTCTTTAATTACCTTAATCTTGCACAGTAGGAGATTGGGATCACTGCTGACATTTTCAACAATTATTAAGGAAATGCATTGTTAGAAATCGTTCATGCTTACAAATATATAATCAATAATTGAGCTTTAATTTAGGGAGGTTTGCCTTTTCGGGGTTTATTACCAATTCAGTCATATAATAATCTGCTCTACTGTTAATAATGTGCATAACAGAAGATAAATGGATCTCTCTTGCATCGATAAGTCATATTGTTTTGCAATTTCTTGATTTAGACTGTACTTTCTGAGTTGACTTTAAATTAAAGTAGCCAGCATACATGAACATGACGTAAGCATTTTGTCATTAGGAAGGTCTTTATCAGGACTCGTTTTTCACTTCCATTTTCAAGATAATCAAAAGTAGCAATAGAAAAGACATGGATACATTTTTAGTATAATATTTTTAGAACCTAAACACTTCCATGTTCACATTCTCTTTTTATTCTGGTATCCATCATGCACAGGTTTAACACATTAATTTGCACGTGCCTAATGCAGAGATTTCAAAGGCTAGACAAAGATCGTGAGGAACACTTTGGTCTTTCTCTTTTCTTGTTTGTGGATAGATTGATGTGGTGGTTACCAAAGTAACAACTGCCAACCTCTTTTGTTTTCCTCATATACAACCAATACCTCTCTTTACTTCATACTTCTTTTAAACAAAATCTAAACTTTATCTTCCTTTAAAACTAACAGTGGGGGCGTAGCCAAGATGGCGGAGTGAGCAGACGTGCTCAGCGATCGCTCTGCTCCCGCCCCAGACCAACGCCAGAATATCGCACGAGGGGGTCCAGAACCGGGAGCCCTGCTGTTGACGCTGGTCTGCGACGCCTGGGACCTGTTCTAAGGGGCGTTCTAGCGGGCCCGATGCGGAGGACGGACCTCTGGGAGGACTGAGGCCAAGCCGCCGGGCTCCAGCTGCTGTACCTGAGAGCGGTGCACAGAGACTCTCGCCGGTGCTGCGGGGGCAGCCTATTGGGACATTTGCTGCCCCACGCACAGTCCGCCCGTAAGGCACTGCACCGGCCGGGCCTCCATCCAGGTGCTTCGTTTCCTGCCGCACGGAGTGACGGGCCCCGGGCCGGGGACACCACGAGGCTGGCCCTCCCCCGGAAAGGCAAGTGCGCAGCAGGCCCCTGTGGGCCATCCAGACGTTGCCTGGACCGGGCTGGCCCCCGTCATAGCTGAGCAGCACCGTGAGTGCCTTTGGTGGCCCCCACAACCCCGGTGGCGGCGCGGGTCTTGCCTACAGGGTCCAAAGAGAATACCTGAGGGGGGGCTCGAGAGAGGTGGCAAGCCCAGGAAAGTCGGATGCCGAGGGAGGACAGTCCCGAAATCGGAGCAGCACGGTGCCCCCTGACTACCGGAAGAGGTAGGAACATCCATTTGCCCCAGGTGCTGGGTGGGCCCGGCGGACGGGGTGGCACCGGGAGCTCTGCTGTCAGCGATGACTGACTGGGGCATGGACCTAGGCGGCAGGGCCTGATCTTGGGCTGGCGCCATTGGGAGGAGGCCCTGATCAGAGAAGAGGAGCTGGCACAGCATAAGCGGCCGGCGGGCATGGGGGCCCTGGTGAAAAGAAGGGCGGAGGTGAGAGGCCTGGAGGGCGGCTTGGCCCAGCTCCCTAGAACTATACCGCAAATAATCATCAGGGAGCAAGGGACTGCAGAAACTGTATCCTGGTGGCCCCCCTGTGAGACTCACTGATGGCCCCCCTCCCACTGCAGAGCCACAGCACCGTGATCCACACCCTGTGCATCCCGGGGGAAGACACAGACCCCTGGAAGTGGGCCCCTTTGCAGGCGGGCTAGGACTTCACACCGGATTGGGCGGCTTGGGGGTGAGAGGTGCCAGGTCTTTGGCGCCCCTGGCCCAGCATCTCTGAACCGACCCGCCGGGCCGCGCGGAACCGACGAGGCAGGCAAGGACCCTACTTCCACTACTGTGCTCCAGTGGACGGGGACCACCCTCCCCCTACATAGGCAATCCCCGGGCCCCCACCCCATCGGAGAGGATGGCGATGGCCCAAGTCAAGATGGACCACACGTTAAAAGACATTATTGTTAAGGCACCGGTTAAGGACCGCCCGACCCTTCGACAGCTTCTCTACCCCCGGAGGGCACGGACGAGGGAGAGGCTCCCATCACTCGCTCCTACCTCGAGTCCCTATTTACGTCGCTCAAGGAGGACCTACACTCAATCAAAGAAGATCTGATTCGGGACTTGCAGGGGGGGTTAGAAAGGAGATCTCGGATATTGGTGACAGAGTGGATATGCTGGAGACGAATGAGAAGGCCAGAGAGGAAGAATTGGAGCAACTTCGGCAAGAAATTATCCACCTCTCTGACAGACAGATTGATCTCCAGGCCCACTCCGAGGACCTGGAGAACAGGTCCCGGCGAAACAACATTAGGATCCGAAATGCTCCCACCTCCGCTGAAGCAAGGAATGTAGAGGAATACGTGAAGGCCCTCTTCATCCAGATCCTGGGTGACACGCCGGAGTCGGGCATTCGCTTGGACAGGGTCCACAGGGCAGGGCCCTCCAGAGCTCCAAACATGCCGCCCCGGATATCCTAGCCTGCGTGCACAGCTTCCCCTTGAAGGAACTCATTCTGCGGGCCGTCCGAGGTCCAGATTCGACGCTCTTCCGGGGGCATCTGTTCCAATTGTACCAGGATCTGTCAGCGTTCACGCTCCAGAAGAGAAGAGAATTCCGTCCAGTGACCTCCTTTCTCAGAGACCATAATATCTCGTACACCTGGGGTCACCACTTCCGCTTGATCTTCACATGGGAGGGGAAAACCCGACAGTTGCGCTCCTTCAGTGCGGCTTGTGCCCTACTTCAGATTGAGCAGCCGGAGGCATCAGCTGGAGGGTCGGCTGGAGCAGAAGCTAGGGATGGTCGTTGGGAGAGACAAAGACAGAGGCCTAGGCCCTCAAACCCGACCTGAAGTGATGGCGTAGGAAAGGAAGGCGGTCCTGGAGAGCTTGGGGGGCGATCGTACGCCCGGGGGGGCGGACTGACACAGCACGGCTCGCCCGGCACACCGCTGGGGCACACATTAGACGCTTTCCAGGGCCAAGAGGGGGGTGGTCCCCACAAAGACTTCAGGTCACTACGGACCCCATCCTGTGGTTCTCTTGTTGGAGGGCGGAGGCTGCGCTCACGGCCTTCTTCCCTCCAGAGACTTTATCCAGTATCCTGGGGAGTTCCTTTTTCTTGTTCTATGTTTTTGAATGTTTGTTTGAATTGTTCAATTGTGCAGCACTGTTGAGGGATTTTGATGTATCACTTTTAACATCTAAGGGTATTGTATTACAGTACAACACTGACAGAGGAGCAATGGGACTGACTAGTCCTTCACAGTTAGATCCCACCCATTCGCAATGACCACAGGCGACACCCTAAAGGTGATCTCTCTGAACGTCAAGGGGCTAAATAACCCAGTGAAAAGCAAAGCTGTCCTCTCTTATTTAGAACACACAGGGGCTGATATTTGCCTCCTACAGGAGACCCATGTCCTGGCGGGTGACTCCCAGCGGCTAAATCTAAACACTTCCCGCAGCATCTGTTATCCTCATCAGGCCACAAGAAGGCAGGGGTGGCCATCTTATTCTCCCGCACATTTTGAGGCTCCATTGGACCCAAACTGATGGAACTCAAGGGCCGCCTCCTGGTCTACCAAGTACAGTTGGACCCACAGATGCTTACACTGGGCACCCTTTACGTACCTAATGAAGGGCAGGAGCGCTTTCTCCGGGAGGCTCTAGAGGGGATGTTAAAATTGCAGGACAGATTGGTTCTGATAGGGGACGACCTTAACATAGTTTTTTTTTTTTATAATTTCTTTATTGAGTTTTCAAACAGATCCAAAGATAGAAAGGGACAGTACAAATTAAAGGACAATAGAGAAAACAAAAATTACAATCAAATAAAATGGATCAGATCGCAGAGTCCAGTGACAGTCTTATTACAATATTTGCAGGTATACCTCAGCAGGGGATCCCCCCAAGGGAGGAGAGCCTATTACAAAGCAACACATATTACCATATTCTTAAAGGAAAACAGCGTTGTAGCGAGACCGAGCCCCATACCCAGAGAATTATGCCCACAGACCCGTGACAATCCAGACAGAATCACACGTTATACAAAGGTGACCCAGCGTATGTTCTCACTCCTGCTCTTCCTCGTCACATTGGCGTTCCAGCTGATATTGAGTAAAGAGGCTCCAAAAGCTCAACGGGCGGCTGCATGGCAGGAGCAACTCATTATAAATCTCCGACTGAGTATTGCAATACACCATGCCCCTTTCCCACTCTGCAACAGTAAGTAGAGGCCCACGCATCCATCTCATCGCAAGCCTACGTTTAGCTAGTAGTAGACCTATAGCTATCAGTTTACGGACTGTTTTCCGTAGTGGCTTTGTGTATCCCAGTAATGCTAGGAGAGGATCTGGCACGAGGGATAAACCTACGATATCATTAAGCTTTAGAAATATTTGGTTCCAGAAATCCTCAACAGGGGCACATTGCCAGGCCAGATGGAAAAAACCGGCACCCGGCATATCACAACGCTCACAATTATCTGTATCACGCAACCCATATCGATGCAGGTGCTCTGGTTTTAATGAACCCCGTTTAAAAACTTAAAATGTGCTAATCTGTGGCGTCCATTCAAAGAGACCTTGCGGGTAACCTCACAGCAATAAAACCAGATGTCGTCCGTGAGGGGTGCCTCCATTTTCGCCTGCCATGCCAGTCGGGCCTTTGACAACTTGTTCGATTTGGTCTGTAGAGCCCAGACATAGAGTCGCGACACTAGCTTAATAGGGGACTGCGAGCGCAACAGAATAGACAGTGGTGGGATCTCCAGGGGCTCAACTAGCTCATCACCCAACACCGACCGCAGAGCATGCCGAGTACGAAAAAAATGAAAGTGCGCGAGCGCCGTGGGGGTCGCCGTGTCAGTCACCACGTCATTCCACGCAACAATTCGGCCATTCCTAAACAGCCCTCCCATGTCGGATATATTCAGTTCCCTCAGCGAGCGAAGCGTACCCCACTCTGAGCTGAGAACAAACCACTGGCACCACTCCACGCGCAGATGAGGCGCATACAACTGCGCGCCAGCGTACAATTTGAGAAGAGCATGCCAAGCATGAACCGTGGCATTCACTGAGTCAAGGACCCCACACCGCCTAATTGGTTCCTTAGTCAAACACCGCGGTAATGGTTCCGGTGCAGCGGCCACTTTTTCTATCTGGAGGTGTGGGAGGGACTGCGAACCATGCACCCAGCTATGAGCGTGCGACGCCTGCGCCACCCGGTAATACAATTCTAAATCCGGCGCGCCCAACCCTCCGGCCGCACAAGGCAACATAAGAATGTCCAAAGCCACTCGCGGGGCTCCGCCCGCCCATGCCAGTGTAGTCATCAATGAACGCAACTCTTTAAACATATGCTGGGGCAACACAATGGGTATATTAACGAAGAGGAAAAGAAGGCGGGGAAGCACCACCATCTTCATCAATGCCACCCTCCCCACCAGTGAAAGCGGTAGGCGAATCCAGCGGTCTATATCATCACTCAGCTTGTCAATCGCCTTGCCGTAATTGGTCCTCAACACTTGATCGGCATCTGTGTGAACAAAAATGCCCAGGTAGCGAACCGGGTCAGACGTCCACTGAAGAGGGAACTCCATAGGAGTGGGCACCGTAGCCGGCGTCAATGGAAAAATTAGCGACTTATCCCAGTTAACCCTCAAGCCTGACATGCCACCATAGCGCAGCACCTCTCGAATTATAGGGGGAAGATGGACCTCCGGGTCTCTAATGTACAAAAGCATGTCATCAGCGTAGGCTGAGACTATTAAGTCATAAGAAGGGAATCGGAGGCCCCTATGCCCGTGATATACCCGCAGTGCCCTCAGCAAGGGTTCTGCAGCGATTGCATATAAAAGCGGGGATAGAGGGCACCCCTGTCGTGTGCCTCGCGATATGTAAATGGGAGACGAGACCAAGTCTCCAGAGCGGACCCGGGCAACCGGAGAATTATAGAGAACCAACACCAGTTGTAGGAATACCTCACCAACGCCTACGCGTCGTAGCACAGTGCGCAAAAAAGACCATTCTAAGAAGACCGCCGCAGCCTTGACTTCTGGCCGGACGTGCTGAAGGGCTCCAAACACCGTGCGGAGATTGCACGAGAGCGTACGGCCCAGGATAAACCCGGCCTGCTCGGGGCCTATCAGCTGTGGCAGCAGCGGAGACAGGTGGTTGGCTAGGATTTTAGCAAAGATTTTTGTATCCATATTCAACAGGGAAAGAGGGCGGTAAGAAGAGCATTGCTGGGAATCCTTATCCGGTTTCAATAATGTAATAAATAGGGCTTCCCGCATGGTAGGCGGCATTATCCCGTCTGCTCCCATTTCATGAAACAAGGTGGCCAGATGAGGGACCAACAAATCGCTAAAACCCTTGTAAAAGGCCACCGTAAGCCCGTCCTGACCCGGGGCACTGCCTTCCCACATAGAGTTCAATGCTAGCCGGATTTCCGCCTCCTCTATAGGTCGCATTAGAAATTCTTGATGCCAATCTTGCAGCCAGGGCAGTTCAAGATATTCTAGATATTGCAATATATCAGTGTCGCTAGGGGTGACCTTGGAGCTGTATAGCTCTTGGTAGTACTCTCGGAACCGATTGGTAATGTCCGCCGGGTCTGTCAAAGGGGACCCCCTCCCATCCATCACCGCACTCACGCTGCTCGCCTCCCTTCTCCGTCGGCCCAAAGCCGCAAGTACCGACCCCAGGCGGTCCGCCTCACCATAATAGCGAGCAGAGGCGTATTTGCCCATATGTTGGACTTCGCAGTCTGCCTCTTTATGGAATTCGTCCAAAGTGATTTTAAGGCGATCTAACAGCTCGGGGTCCCGCCCCAGAGTCAGCGCGGCTTCCGAGATTCTAGCAAAGTCAGTCGGTTTCTGATAGAGCGAAGAACTCCTGCATGTTTACTGATGGCAACCCCACGTATGTAGGCCTTAAACGACTCCCACACCGTGGCAAAAGACTCAACGGAACCGATATTAAGGCCAAAGAATTCCGAAATAGAGTCATGCAGTTTCGATTTAAAAACTGAGTCTAATAACGAGTATGGCGGGAACCGCCACAAGAATGGGGGAGGACCTCGCGCCGGGATTGTGATGGTCAGGAGAATGGGAGAGTGGTCAGAAAAAGATCGAGCTAGCACTGAGCAGTCCTGGACTCTGGGCAGAAGCGTCTGCGAGATGAACCAGTAGTCGATGCATGTGTGGGTATCGTGTTGTGTTGAGTAGTGTGTGAAGCCCCCCCTGACACTCGATCTGGCCCTCCATACGTCAACCATTTGCAGTTGTACCGAAATATCAATCACGGCCTTAGCCGCCACAGACGGGGGCCTAGACGGGCCCTTTGAGCGATCAAGGGCCGGCTCCAATACACAATTAAAGTCACCACCCCACACCAGCGGTAAAGTAGCGCAGTGTTTGATCCGCTGAAAAACAGACTGGTAGAACTGTGGGTCATCGTAATTCGGACCATAGGAATTTACTACGAGTAGATTCAGCTCTCTATTATAACAACGAGTAATGACATATCTGCCAGCTGGGTCGGTTTCGCAGCGTTCAGTTTGAAGCCCTGATTTAGGATTAAGCCAAGTCAGTACTCCTCTGGAGTGGGAAGTAAAACATGCGGCATGGAAGACACCCAGTAAACGACTACTCGTCAGAAGCGGGCAGCCTGTTTGTAGATGTGTCTCTTGAAGCAGAGCGATGTCTACCTCCTTCCGCTTTAAATAGGCAAGTATCTTACGCACTTTTTTGTGGTCGTTCAGGCCCCTGACATTCCAAGTCATGAGGCTCAGCCCTTTCTTTCGTCTTAGATTACCATGTGTGCCTGGTAGGAATCATGTATAAACGCGCCATCCTCCCCCCTCGGGATGCCACAAGAGCCACCCCTCTCAGCTAGAAGAGGAAGACTTCCGCGATCTGCAAAGGAAAACAGAGCATAAAAAAAAAGCACAGAAACCCCCCCCCAGTACCCCCCTCCACCCACGCCATGCAGGCCCCAACTACGCATAGGTGAATAGATCCCACCCCGTCGCCAAACATACAGATGAAATGCACACGACAAGCACAAAAACACAATCATCCCCCAAATAACAGAAAAAACAGCGAGTAACGCATTAGGGCGGATGTTGCCCAGCAATAACACTCTAAATTACCCCCCGACCCACCGCCTATGGTCACATATACAGCTTCAATCATCAAGTCATAGATCGTTAATGAGAAAGTAGTCGACTCCACCTTGAATAATTATCCCATCACAGAGGTCTCATAGTGGCCCCCCCCCTATCATAAAGTTTGCACATATCATCCTAACAGTGGGGTGCATAAAGTGGCCACATCAAGCAAACCAAACTGCCCACATCGCAAACAAAAACCTCCACGCTCAGTTACCACAAATTGCGGGTAGAGGTAAACCTTTCCAGCTCCCAACAGTCACCCCTCAATCGTTGTCTTCCAGGTTGCTAGGCCCAGCATCAGTTCCAGCACTGTCCTCGTGACCCTTCCCTCACTTGCCCACTTTATTCCAGTCTTTAAAAGCCTTCTGAAGGGTCAGTGGATCGTTAAATATTTGGGGCTTCCCATCGAACAGAACCTTCAGCCTCGCAGGGTATAGCATAGCGTATTCAATTTTATGATCACGTAGCTTGCGCTTCAGAGGAGCAAATTGCCTCCTGGCCTCCTGGACTCTTATGGTGAAGTCAGGGAACAGGGATAGAGAAGACCCCTCGTATTACAGAGATCCCAGTTCCCGGGCCTTACGCAAAGCGGCATCCCTGTCCCGGTAATTGAGCACTTTGGCTATGATGGGCCGCCGGGCCGGTGCGCCCTCTCAATCACAAACATGGGGGAAAAGGTGTCAGCCCCCAGCAGGGATTTTAGAAGTTTCTCCACAAATAGTTCCATATTGCCCGTCGCTGTGGATTCGGGCAGGCCCGTGATGCGGATGTTACAGCGCCGCGACCTTGCTTCTAAATCCTCAGCCCTGTCCTGCAGGGTAGCCAGGGCCCTCTCCAAGCGCTTCTGGCCCGAGTTGGAGTCGGATTGGGTCTCCTCCGCTTCCGTAACGCTGCGCTCCACCATATCAAGGCGTTCAGCATGCTTATCAACCCGCTCCGCCATCCTATCCATTCTGTAGGCCAATGTGTCGATCTTGGCATCGATAGCGGTCAGTCCTTGCTGCATGGACGCAATAATCTTCTTGATGTCGCCGACAGGGTCCTCCGTTGGATGGTCCTGTTCCGACATCGCAGAGTCCGCCGCGTCCTCACAGCGCCTAGACTTCCGCTGCTCAAAAGTAATTTTCGGTTGCGATTTGTCAGGCTTGCCCATCGTAGTTCCAATGACCCTCAGGCCCAGCCTGCACGTGGGCACCCAACTCCAACCAACGGGGACTCCAAAATCAGTGTAGATGGCCTGCGCCCGCTAAGTGCACCCAACTCAAGCTCCAGCACCCTGGGGACAGTATCAGCAGCAGCTGCAAGCGCAGGATGGGGACTGTCGGCGGCACTCCCCACAAGCAGTACTTAACGACGGACCCAAGCCCGCAGCGTATTTGGACCACAGATGTCAACGCACGAGGCAGTGCAGACTCCACCAACTGCGCCGTCCATGCGGTACCACTCGCACGCTAGGCTCAAGGTGTTAGAGTGGGGAGGCCAGACGACAGCAGCCAAGTTCAAGCAGGTCTTCGCCACTCTGGGGGCCAGCCGGCGCCGGTGCAGATCACGATCGATCGGGCGCCTGGTGGCCCAAACAGTTCAGCACAGGCCCATTTCCCTCACACCGGGCCGCCAGCCCCCACATCCGCAGCAGGGCCCTCCCCAGCGCGTCCGGGTGTGTATACAGTCCTGCCGCTGGCTGCAGCACCAGTAGCGATAGCGAAGGCACTCCCCAGATGGCACGATGCACCCTGCACTCACCACAGCTACGTCAATGGGCATACAGCTCAATGCACGGTGTCCCGCGAATCAGCCTCACCGCCAGGACCAAACTGGACCAAACAGCAAGGGCCGGGTCTCCAGGCTCGTTGGGGCACGATGGAGTCAGAGCGTCACACCTGCAGGCCGTATCACAGCGAGCGCCCAGTCGCCGGAGTCAGGTCAGAGCGTGCCCCGCCAGCAGCCCAGCCGCAGATCCAGCTGCACTGGCGCCGAGCGACGGCGTCTGCCACCCGCACCGCTCCGCACCTCAGGCCTCTCGCCGAATGTTGCCCCGGACGGGGCCTTGCACTGCTTTGTACTCCCGCCCTCCCCTGCGTGGGGCACCACGCTTGCCCGTCACGGAGGTAGGCCGCGCGCCGGTCCACGTTCGATCGGGCAAAACTCCAGCTGTCTGGCGGCTAGATGCGTTCTGGGCACACCTCCAGGTTCCGCAACCGATGGGCAACCTCCGCCTGATGACTTCTCGCAATTACAGGCTGATTGAAGCTAGCAAATCATGTCGGATAATGACGGCGGTTATCGGAGTTCAGTTACTGTGCGGCCATCTTTAGGCCAGGCAAGCTCCGCCTCCCGACCTTAACATAGTTCTTGATAAGAATATGGACCGCTCCGTACTTAGGGAGGGGGCAACCGGGACACTGTCAACAGACGACCTCGCCTAGTTAAAAGAGGCGGGGCTAATAGATCTGTGGAGAGCATCCCACACCGGCACTCAAGACTTCACATTTTATTCCCACGCCAATAAATACAATGCCCACTTAGAAGGCACCCAAGACTTAGACCAACTCCTCTGCAAGGTCGAGATCGAGCCACGAGCCCTCTCCGATCATTTGGCGCTGCTACTCGAGATACACAAACCCCAACAGACGCACGTGCGACATCACTGACAGCTCAGGGAGTCGCTGTTGCAGAAACCTGAGGTAATAGAGCAGCTTAAGAAGGCTATCAGTGACTACCTAGAAGCTAATGACAATCAGGAGGTGCCGCTCCCGGCCATTTGGGATGCACTAAAGGCGGTGGTCGGGGGGAGCTGATATCCCTTTCAGCTGCCGAGAACAGACAGAGGAAGCTTAAACGGGCCGAGCTGCAAGATAAGGTTAGGGAGCTGGAGTTCATCCACCACCGTACCAGGGCACCCAGGGTTTGGCGCCAGCTGGAGGCCACACGAAAACAACTGGCTGGCTTGGACCTGGACAGGGCGGAATTCGCCCTGTTGCGCCTCAAACACTCATTTTACCTGAACGGGAACAAGAGCGGCAGACTCTTAGCCGCCAAACTCAGAGCCAAACGACAAGCCAACATAGTCCAATCCCTCTTGACTGACGATGGAGAGGAAGTGGTGAACGAGGCCTCCATAGCAGCCATGTTTAGGGACTTTTATCGATGCTCTAGGCGGCCCAACCCGCCTCCCCCGAGACCATATTGTGCTACCTCCAGGATACACACGTGACCAAATTGACTGACTTCCAAGCGTCCTCTCTTGATGAGCCAATACGAGCGGAAGAAGTCATCTCTGCCAACTCGAGGCAGAAGCCGTTGAAGTCCCCGGGCCCGGACGGCTTCTCCCCAGGGTTCTACAAGGCCTTCTGCTTGGAGCTTGCCCCAGTCCTCACCCGGCTCTTTAACGCTATTGCAGACTCAGGCTCTCTTCCTCATTCTATGCTCGAAGCGACCATCGTCGTCATCCCCAAGCCTGGGAAGGATAAGCGGTCCTGCGCCAATTACCGGCCTATATCGCTTATGAACGCGGACTCGAAGCTGTTCACAGGTATCCTCGCGGTTCGCCTCAATCCCTTGATGCAGGTTCTTGTTCACCCTGAACAAGTGGGATTTGTCCCACAGAGGCACTGTGCGGACAATACCAAAAGACTTCTGCACATTATTGACAAGGCGCACCATAGGCAGGGTTCCAGCATGTTACTCTCAGTGGACACCGAGAAGGCCTTCGATCGGGTCCACTGGCCCTTCCTTCAGGCGACTCTGACGCACTTCGGATTTGGGGAGAAATTTCGATCCTGGGTTCTCAGTGGCTACGGGGCCCCTTCGGCCTCGGTGAGAGATAATGGGGTGGGTTCAGAGAGCTTTCCCATACAAAGAGGCACGAGACAGGGCTGCCCGCTCTCCCCTCTCCTATGCGCTCTTAATATGGAGCCTTTCGCGCAGCGGGTATGAGACCATCCCCTAATTAGTGGAATTCCCTTGGGGAAGAACACCGCATCAGCCTGTACACGGACGGCATTATGGTAATGCTAGTTAACCCAGTCAGGAGCCTGTCCCCCTTTCTTACTGAATTAACCGAATTCGGGCAGGTGTCCAGATTTCGGATGAATCTCCACAAATCTCAGGCCCTTAACCTTACAATTCCCCCTCTTGAGCTGGAGACACTAATGCGAGCGCACGTGATCTGCTGGGCACCCGACTCTATCCTCTACTTAGGAGTTCAACTATGCCGGACATTAGAGGAGACAAAAGTCCTGAACTACGGAGCATTGCTGGGTCGAATATGTGCTGAACTGGATCGATGGCGTCACTACCCGCTTTCCCAACTGGGCCGTGTTGCGGCCATAAAAATGACCCATTTACCCAGGATCCTGTTTATTTCAGGCCCTGCCACTGCTCCCCCCCCTCCGGTCTAGAATGATTTCAACCCTTCAGACAGCACTGAGTAACTTTGTATGGGCAGGTAAACGCCCCAGAATGAGCAGGGAGCAGAGTTGGCTCCCCCGGCGGAAGGGGGACTGGGGGTGCCTTGCATTCTCAGGTACTACCAAGCCGCCCAGCTTCGCTATTTAGTGGAATGGTCCAAGGCCGAGTCAGAGAAGCACTGGTTGTTTATGGACAGAGCCCTGACAGGAACATCGCTGGTGAAGGTCCTGTTCCTGGCACGAGCCCACCGGGCTCCCAGCCTATATATCTCTCTGATAACACATTCTCTACTACAGGTATGGAATGGTTGCGTACGCAAGGGGAAGCTGACCTCCCTGCCGTCCCCCCTGACTCCAATACCCGATAATCCTGACTTCACTCCTGGATTAGGAGCTTCGTTCCAGGTATGGCGGGAGGCGCCCTATGATATTCCCGATTCTTAGCGCTTTCGATACTTCCAAATTAGGCACTGGGTAGCACACCCGTCGATTCGTCAGGGAGCTGGGAGGTTGTTGAAACCGTACAAGAAATGGCTCTTGGGCAAACACACAGATAAGCGCCTCATTTCCGAGTTATATGTCCTGCTACAGCCCACACCGACTGGCGACAAATCCCCCTCCCAGAAGCACTGGGAATGTGAAATAGGCCGCCAACTCTCCCCCAAGGATTGCTGCAACATATACCACCGAGCCCGACACACCACATACAACATAGCATGCCCCGAAACGTCCATCAAACTCACCTCCTATTGGTACCTAACCGTGGTGCGACTTCACAGGGGATATCCGGCCCGCAATGACCTATGTTGGTGCCTGTGTGGGGCAAAAGGCACGCTCACTCACTTACTCTGGGATTGTCCGGGGGTCACGGCGTTCTAGACCTCAGTATTAGATGACATCGACTCTCACAACTTCCTAGATTCCCATCATACACACTACTGGGCCTCCCTAACCCCCTCACTTACCCTCTCTCATCCCGCAGAGGGCGCCAGATTAGCATAGCCCTGGGGGCTGCTCATCAGACCATCCTGGCCCTTTGGGGCACCCCTACTGCTCCAACACATGTGGCTTGGCTCAGACGCCTATGGCATATATTGGGGATGGAAAAACTCACCCTCACACTGACTTCACGGGGCGAGACATTTAGATCCATTTGGCGCTCTTTCCTGGCTCTATTAATCACGGAATTCAGAGAACTGACCTGCCCCCGTTATTTGCAGCTACTGCGCCTGGCTGACTTAGACACTACCTAGATCATGGAGAGCACACATGAGAATTTTACAACTACCCTGACATCATAGCTAACGCAGCATGTGCTACTGGGGAAAGGGTGGCGGGCCCTGGTGGGGTGGGGAAGTTCTGTTCCTTCTTTTTTCTTCCTTTTTCTCAGTAAAGGGATTAAAAGTTGCATTATTATTCTGTGATGCGGAGAGATTTTTACTTGATATGCCAATGTGACAATAAAACAAATTTAAACCTAAAACTAACAGTGGAAGATCTAATGTCCGCTGATAAGATGTATGATATTTCTGGTATTATTAATAGTTTTTCATTCCCCTTCTTCACCTGGTTTATGGAATATTTATGATAATTTTTCAAATTCTAACCAACATAAGCACCTTCCGAATACATTTGGAATACTCACATCTGATTTTATGTGTTTGCACTTATGAAGAACAAAAGAACTGCAATTTTATTCATATAGCAGGACAAACCCAAAAGCAATTTGGGTGTTAGATTGAGTTTCGGTGGAGGCAGACAATTTCCTAGCATCCCCCTTATATGTGAAGGATTTACAATGTTGCCATGAGCAGAACATAAATCTGTAGGATCATTTGCTTACAAACGGTTATCCACTTTTCATATGCCCATCCATCTATTCTTTCAAACCTGCTCCATTGAGGTCAGTTTTCCGTGTCTTCTGTGTTTACACTAGGGACTGCCGGATTCAACACTTTCTTAAAATAAACAGCACACCATGAAGAATTCAGACCTTGGAAAAAAGTAGTGCAGTTTATTGAGGGACTTTTCAAAATCCTGACTGTAGCGATAAGAAAATAGCATTAATGAGTAATAATGATCGCAAACAAAATTGCCCAATATATAGCACTGTACATGTATTTGTTATAATCAAAGAATTAATCATTCTCATTCCGTATGCTCTGTCAAGTTCTGGCATTATGGCTGAGGCATTCAAATGCCTGCCGCTAGCGACCTAGCAATATTAACACATTCAAAAGCATCTAGAAAGTGCCCAGAAAATTGATAACTAAAGTGATTGTTAGTTGTTTCCTGATTGCTGATTGTTGGGTTCTTGTAGTAGAACCTGTGTGTGATGTTCGAATTAGAATGTGGGAGTAAAAAGAACTCTATTGTTCAAATGTAAGGCAGTTGCCTTGTTACCTGGTTTCCAGCCAGTTGTGTATGTAGATGCTCAAATAAATCATCAAAATTCTTACTACTCTTGTGTCCTGACATCTTTTCATTGGCACCTCTGCAGCTGGCAGGGTTCCTCGGACCCTACATCCTGGATTTTCGTGGTACTCGTAGTACTCTTTGGCGCTTTCCTTGATATTGTGTTGGCTTTGCCATCTTTTCAAGCGCCTACTCCATGGATGGATTAGAATGTAAGTCACTCCTGTGGGACTCTTGGCAGTGTGGAAACCGTCTTTGGCTCTGACATGACGTTGCGCAGTGGCCGGTTTCCTTTGGTGATCTTATTTTTCTGGCAAGCATAGCTCCTTCATCGTGCTGTACATAATAGACATTACGCAGCACCCATTTTGCTTTGGGACATTTGCCACTGCTCTACGACGTTCTACTACGTCATCGCGCCTGACATTTCACACCGAGGCCATCTTGATCTGGGACGATTCTACATATCAGAATATGCCACAGCGATGAAGGTTACTTTTGGTGGCTGTTTTGATAATTAAGGGGCCCATTACGATACCCGGCGTAAATAAATCCGCCAGGCATGGAAGCTGCAAAAATCCGCCCGCACACACCGCCTGAACACCGACCACGCCATTATGAGTACACAAACCGAAAACCGCCATCGGCGGAAAAATCACACAAAATACCGCCCGCCATCGTCCGAGTCGGAGTCAAACCGCCCGCCACGGACGGAAACACGCACGACAACACAAAACCGCCCGCCCTCACGGCCGACACACCGCACGTGAAATTACGATCGCACCGCCATGAGCGCGGAAAAACAACAAATATACCGCCCGCCAGCGCAAACAACGCCGATGAGAATCGACACGGCAGAAGCCATGGCGCCAACGTACCTGCACAGAAACCATCCGCACACAAAACCAATAGCACACAACATGGCCAACAAGTCCACACAGCAAGGCACGCACAAATACACAAGCACAGTACACATCCCGAAAACACCCCCGGACAAACAAAAAATACAAAGGCCAGAACCCCAGACACAACACACCTGAAAACAACAGACCATGAGGACACACCCACATAGGTGAGTACAAAAGCAGCACTCCCACAGACCACAACCCCTTGCTACATTGCAAACCAGAGAGGAGAGGAGAGGACACAGTGACACAGCAAGGACAGCAGCACACCACAGAAACGCACACATCACAACCACCACCACCACCACCACCAAACACCACCACCACCACCACCACCACCACCACCACCAAACAACTGCACCACAAACCCCTGCACATTACACAACACACACCGCACCAGCACCACAAACACCATGGCACCACAAAGGATGCCCAAGTTCACGCCCATGGAGCTGACGGTCATGGTCGACGAGATCATCAAGGTGTACCCACAAATCTATGGGAACATGGTCCAGCACACACCACTAGCCACCAGAAACAGAATGTGGAACCGGATCGTAGACCAGGTCAATGCAGTCGGGACCCTGCCCAGGAACAGAGGTGAAATAAACAAACGTTGGAATGACGTAAAGAGCCTGGTCAAGAAGAAGGAGGGCAAAAACAGAGAGCTGGCTGCCGTCACTGGCGGAGGGAATCCCGCGCTCTTTAAGACCTTCAAAGCGTGGGAGGAGAAGGTGCGAGTCGTAATCCATCCGGAGATCCTCGCCGGATTAGCAGGGGGAGTGGAGGCTGGTAAGTACAAACTAATGTATACCAGCACACCGCTATGTACTCACATGCGCAACTACCATGCCACAGCTCCCAGGGACAAACACCCCCATGTCCAGCACACAATACACAACACATCACACACACATGCAACACACAATACCACACACAGCCCAAACCGAACAACTGTAAGATGCGTGGGGACATGTGTACACTAAGCCAGCCACGTAACCACCAACAGGTCCCCAAATATGCCAGAAGCGCCACAACGAGCACCCACCACACCCATGTGTCCGCCACAGCTGCACTAACCGACAAGTAACAGGTAAGTGGTAGGAACACAAAGTGCAGTGGGTGGGACGGTGGACAGCCCAAGTACAACACACACCAGGCCCCAGTCCCACAGCACAGCAAGGAGGAGCATCCCCCACACCCCACAGCCACGTGTCAGCCACCGCAGTGCACAACGACAGCCGAAAGGCAGACATCACGGTCCACAGCAATCGGTGTCAGTGGGTATCCAGCCACCCCCACGACCCACTACACCCCCCACCCCCACAGACCTGCAACATGGAGCACCCCCGCTTAGAGCCATGTGGCATCCAGTACAGTGCACGCACGAACAACTTGCAGGTGGGAAACTGGACAGGGCTGGATTACTGGAGGCATGAGGAGCATAACACCACCAACACATGGGACATGTCACGTAGCAGACGAACACGCAGCACCGCCCACCGTCACGAACAAGTGAACAATGTGCACACGGACATGAACAACAGACTCACACCCCACATGACCCATCACAGACATAGCAACACCCAAGGAGCCACGTCTGCATGCACAAGCCACACTGAATATAGTCCCACACGGCAGCCACTGTGCAACTCATCACACACAACCGAAACACCATTGAAGTCCTGTCCATGTAGCCCCCACTGCCTGTCAACCCCACACCCCACAACTATGCCTATGTAAGACAAACAACACTAGACGCAACAGAGCGGAACAACAGAAATGCACACGAACACCACTGAACCCATCAAACACACAGACACACCATGCACAAACAACATACCATCCATCCCATCCGTCAGCCCCAGTCTCATGAAAGGCATGTCATCCGCACAGCTGCCACACATACAGCAGTCACGCTAAGACACATGCCCATGACCAACCATGTGCCAGAAGTCAATTAAGCGCACGACACACTGTGAGCAACAACACACAACATGGGCCACACCCCCCCGAGCACTGCAGTGATGCACATGGCACAGGGCAGCACGCACACCAAGGAGATGGGACAACTGCAATACGTTGGCTGGCACACAACTATCACTCACTCATAACGATGCGTCCAATGCCATGTCCAGTAACCACAACAGACAGCAAATATGCAGGGCATGTCAGGCATGCACACACCTCAGACCATGCACTGTCATGCTGCCACAACACATGTCACGTTCGGCACCCATGGCTCACAGCATGTACCCCAAAAGCATATCCCCTCCCAAATGCGAATCTGGGGCATGGCCCCCATGTTGCCATATGCGTTCCTAAGCGTTCCATGTGAACCCCAAAAGCATATCCCCTCCCAAATGCGAATCTGGGGCATGGCCCCCATGTTGCCATATGCGTTCCTAAGCGTTCCATATGAACTCCAAAAGCAAAGTACAAACCAGACCCAGGATGGGCCAGGAGCCCGCATACACCAGAGTCACAATGAGTAGGGGCACAGCAACACACCCATCGGCATGGCCAATCCGTCCCATGCCACATGTGCACAGCACACAGTCCCATTGCCTAGCACACACAACTACAGATGCCACAGCCACACACTCGCCTCCGGGAAACCCATGTACGAGATTGCACGAACTGCCAATGTCAGACGACTAATACATACTTCGCCAGGTGCAACACAATAACAAATCTCATTCTCTCCACAGGTGACGAACTGCTGGATGCTGGGGATGGAGACAGCAGCCAGCACAGCCAGCCTACAAGCCCCCAACGAGGACACACGGATCTGGAGGATCTGTCCTCCTCTTCGGACACGGACCACCAAGCTGGCCCATCTGGCGTGGCAGGGCCCAGCCGCTCCCCAGGACCCCTCCTACCCACCAACCCATCATCCAGGGATGCTGAACAGTCCCAGTCCCCTGCTGCCACTGTCGTTGCGGCCACACCCACGGTCATTGCGGCCACTACCACTGCCAGAACCGCCACCATCGCCGCACCGACCACCAGCGCCTCCACCACCACCACGTCTTCGCTGGCACCAGCCCCAGCGCA